>OY365807.1:27166126-27276399 GCA_959347315.1 Bimastos eiseni
TCTTGTTTTCCATACAGAACTGGTATAATTATGTGATGTATTACAGTTATAATTATACTTGAAACCAACATTTCAGCAAAGACTCTTTAAAATTTGATGGTCTTTTCATAGGGTTCTGGTGAAGGTGAAAACGTGTGGGATCGCAATTTTGATGAGAAACCAGTTTCTGGTTTGGGCAAAAAAAGGAAAACATTTGAAGAACTTCTTGAAGAAGAACTGAGTAAAGAACAGCAACAAATGGTTATTGTTATTCAATATTTATTTTGCCTGTATTTCGACATAACCGCTTTACTTCATATTTTAATTTCTGTTACCCTATCCGGTTAGAACTTCAGAGGAATAGACAAATGCATCTTACTATGGTATATGAGTAGTTATATCCATATATTGGTTGTGTAGCTGGACATTTTGTTCCTTTGTTCATGGACAATGGTGTAAACTGATATTGCAATAATTTTTATACATGCTAACTATTTGCAAGCTGAAAAACGTAAGGTAACGTAACGTAAGACTATTACCAGACAACATTGTTCATCATGACTGCCTTGCCTGTTACAGTTTCTACTGTATAAAACCCTATGAAACTGTAATAAATCACATAATTATACCAGTTCTGTATGGAAAACAAGAATTCAAGGAAGAGCAGTATGATGCTGAATTCTAAGTAATAGTAGTATTTTAATTTTCCCTTCACAACATTTTTCTTTTCAATAGTCTTAAGACATTCCATAGAAAACAACATCTACCATAAACAACCTTTCATCAACTTATGATAACATGACAAATGCAATGCGTATTATAAACTGCAACTGTTCTGGAATTCAAAATAGATGAGCTCACATTTGACTGGAGCATTCCACACCTCTTACTGTCCTTTACATAACACTCAATTTACAGTACCAGTATTCATTTCAAGGCCAATCTGCCCTTTATCCATCCTTGGAAACAAACAGTTAGCCACTTATATCAAGCATTCACATAAAAGATAATATCAAAAAAAGTTCATACAAGTGCTGATGCTGATGTAAATAGCCCAAAACTTTACACATGGGAAGTATTTGTAATATTGAACTGGCTTAAAATATGTTATTGCCAGCAAAACATTTTAACCTCAAAAGAAATTAGCAATATTAGCAGCAGCAGCAAAAGTTAGGGCTATGAACTCTTACCCGATTCTTCGTGTCATTTGCAATTTGTTCCTCTTCAAACTCTTCAACCTTACTGTTGCTTACATCAAATTCTTCACCAGATAATGAATGGTCATCAGTCTGATCTGATAGATTCTCATTCCAACAATTATTCTTGATTGTCATACACCTGTCCATCATTACGGGTTGTCGTTCCGACTTAGCTTTTTTGTTATCGTGTGAACCGGGTACAATTTCATCACCTTTTTCGGAACTCATTTCCATTGGGCTGTGTACTCTATAATTCACTTTCTCGGCTGTTGAATTTACCAAACAATGAAGCTGATTTGATTCTGTGCTGCCCTGTTCAGGACCCCTACCTGTACAATTTGTTTCAGAATTAATTTTGCTAGGAAGTCTATATCCCTGAAAATTAAGGTTTCGTCGAACACACGGCACAGATGTAACTGCATCAAGACAGATGTTGTCTTTGTGAGTTTCACTGATTTCTGAACCAAAGTCTTGTAGAGGACAAATGCCAGGAATTTCGCTCGGAGACTCTTTTGAGTTGGATTCATTTCCTGTACTGACACTGACGTTATCCAGATCATCCAAGTATACACTCGTAATAGTTTCATGGAAAACAGGAAGTGGACGACCTTTCTGAAAAGACAAGACAGCGACACTCCAAGAACTCACGCAAATTCATCTATGAGATTCATGCCAAATATCTTTCAAAATTCATGACAATGCTGCCTCTATAAAGATGTAATGCTACAATGAGGACAGTTTCCATTTGCAATAATTATTGTACATTCTGCTTCACCCACTCTTCCAAGCCAAACTCGTATACACAAATGAGAAGAAGCAAGAACAAATCAGTGCATCAGGAGTTTCAATTTCTACATTGAAATCTGTATCTGCCACAACAGTAGTCTCAGATGGAATTTCAAAATTCTAAGACTGCATTCATAGAAAAAGGTTAAGAACCACTGATCTATAGATGATATCTGTAATAAGGGATAAACAGAGAAAATGGATTGTTCAATGGTCATGTCCTGAGAAGAGATTCACTCTTGAAAACCATCAATGAGAACAGAATGGAAGGAAGGAAGTCAAGAGGAAGACTAAAACGGAAGTTGCTGGACTGAATGATGGCAGCTGGTTACAGAATGCTTAAACTTAAATGCTTAAAAGCTCAGCATCAAGAGGAGTGGCATAATTAAACATTGAAGCCTACCTCTAAGCAGATAACCTGGAGAAGACTCAGTAATAAAAAAAATGTCTTTAACATAATTAGAGCCAGTAGAAACTGTAACAGGCAAAGCATATCAGGCCTAGCATATCTCTATGCAGCTTTTGTCAGTGGGCACAGACAGCAGTTAAGCTTCTGTCCTTGTTGGACTGGCAATGACGGGCACAGGCACAAGAACAGAATTGTCTGGCTGACTTATCCCAGGTGTCCCTTTATGTCGTTTCGGGAGTGGATGCTTGTGATGACGATATATATTAGAATTATGTAGATGATATTTGCCTTTTTTTCGTGTCCAGGGTTGGTGCATTGGTGATATAATGTTTGATGCAGTGCAGTGTTTATGTTGATGAAACAGAACTAACTATTTCCTTGTAAATATATGTTTCTAACTATTGAACTAGAGCAAACAACACAAAAAGTGTTACAGGACAGTAGGGAGAGTAGGCTGGACACTGAGACCCAGCAACATAGAATTATGTATATACCTGTATATAGAGGAATCCACCACAGAGAAAATCTCATGCAGAAGGTGGTTCACAGAAAGCTGGGGCTATTTGGCCACATATGTATAATGAATGACAGCAGAAAGATCAAGACAGTGTTGTTCGGCAGGATGGATGGTAGAAACAGAAGAGGTTGTCCCCACAGAAGTGGCTGGATGATATCGTTGACTGGGGCAAAATACGACTCCAAGAACTGACGCAATTGGCTTTGGACAGACAGCAGTGGAAGGACCTGACAATATGACATCGGACATCTACAGGCGTTGTGTCCACGATGTGTCTTGATGACGATAAAATATTAGGGAATCCAGTGTGTTTGAGAGTGCACCAAATTGTTTTTTTTATGGTTGACTAGTTGATGTGTCATCGGAGAGGACTGTCAAAAGGTGTTCTTTAAAAACTGAGTGTATTTTAGCATACAGCGAAGTCAGAAAATCACGGACGTGCCATATCCAAGCGTACATTTCTTCGGAAAGGTGAAGGTCGGACTAAGCCAAAAAAGCAAGAACCTCGAGTGCACAGACATTCAGCTCGTGTTGCTTCTACCGTTACAAGAACAACAACGAAGGGAATGACTCAACAAAGTAAAGCTTCCTTAGCTGAGGTATGACTATTCTCTGGTTTCAATCAAATGCATTAAGTGAAAGTGAATTAGTACTGAACTACTTTTTGATAGACTTTAATGGGTGTTATATAAATGACATGTTGCTTTGCATTTCACCTCACTTCTATCACCAAGGTAACTTAGGTAAGTAGGAGGATGGGTAATTTTTTATCGTTCAGTGACAAATTCTCGCATGCTAAATAATTACTTCAGGTGTATTTAATTCCTGGAATATGACAGATCTTTCATCTTCACCAAATAAAAGTATGTACTTTATTGAACCGCCTGCAAATTACAGCGAGGACATTAAAAGGTAAACAGAGTTGATATACGAATAAGAAAAAGATGCGAAGACTCTCTGTCAAAAATGGTGCCCATCACTTATAAACTAGCCTTTGATGTAAGAATCACAACGACAGATAGAGTCATCTATTGGCAAACACCTCCCGAAACAGACAAACTCCGACGCTCAGACGAAGAGCACAGTCGACTGATTAGGGAAACTGATGACGAATATTACCAGGTATTATCCATTAAGTGCCAAGGTGTGAAAATTGCTAGTTTCTTGAGAATCTATAAACTATCAAATGGAAAAATTGTTACTCTTGTTTCAAGAATGTCTCTCAAATGGAATGTGTAGCAATATGAACAATGATTGCAAATTTTTACAAAACGTCCTTATGCAAATTGCTAGATGAACATAACACAATTTGCTTTAATGCAGCGGAAGTGGACCCAGATGGCCCAAGGACAAATGGGCCTAGGATATAGTTAGAGCTTAGTTGAGAGAAAACTGGGTAAAAATGCCTATGTACAACCATTTTTTCCAAAATGCGAGAGGATGTAAGTGATGGATATTTGTTTAGGGTTATGTTTGATAATTTAATTAAATGAGTTGCTCCTTAGTTGCTGGTTGATTGATGTCTTATAGATTAAGCATCATTTTTTCTAGCGTAAATCATTGACTGTGAAGGAAGCCCATGTTCCCGGAACGAAGTTGCAGTTGAAAAGACACCCACCTGTTGAGAAGGAATCATCTGGCAATGCCAGGGAAATTGAAACAGTGTCAGCAAAGCTGAGCCCGTCCATTCTTGACGAAGAGGACCAGAAGAGATATCGTGGTATGGACAAAGGAAAATCAGGAGTTTCAATTTCTACATTGAAATCTGTATGTGCCACAACAGTAGTGTCAGCTGGTCAGGCTAAATCTGCTTCATGTTTCTCAGCTGGTCAGCCTTCAACCTATACAAAACCAACGACTGGGTCCGGGGATTATTCCAAGCGGACAGAACATGAAGGGAAGGTGGTTGCATATACAGTTCCTGCACCAGAGAATAACCATGGTGATTATTCATTTCAACAATGTCTCCAGAATATGACACAAAGAGAAGAGGCAAGTGAATGACTGCTTATTCTTATCAGTGCAAATATATGTGTAATCTTCAGATGGTCACATTTGAACAAATGTATTCTAACATTCATTGATACTGTTACAAATATATATGCAATCTCAAATTTAAATTTAGTCTATTCCAATATTTAAATTTTTTAATGGTGATTAAGTTTGGGTTCATCGGGAAGGTTTTACACTATCATGCTGAAACTGTTTTCACATTTTTTAACACGTACAGTCGTAAAGGCATTTATAAAAAAGAACAGCATTTGTGATACAAAGACCAAATTAATTATTACTACTCCAGAACATCTGGCAAATTATGTTCCACATGACTTTGTCATAAAAATACTTTTACTGCATTAATATATAGATACAAATGAAAGGTTGAACTTTTGAACAGTTTTATTATAATGAATCATTAATGATATTTACTTGCTGATTAGAGAACACTTTTAAAATAATAATAATGCACCAATATTATATCCAGCCTCGAAACTCTAGGCTGAATTTAGCAGGTCATTTGGCTATTTAAGGATATCGTATTATTTTGGATGGTATGATCTTTTTCTAGGTGGAATTAGACGAACTTCAAGAATTTGAGTTTCTTGAGCAGTATGCAGAAGACAATGCTTCTATTCTTAGCAATGTATCTGCTGTTAATCGAATTCTAAGTAACCACAAGGTTAGTAGTATAAAGTTGAAATATTCTCTAGGTCAATTGGTATCATATGTAGTAGGTCAATAAATGATCTTCACAAAGATTATTTAATATGTAGTTCACTGGTACAACATTTGGTACTTATTATGCATGTTGTATCAAATATTATTAATAGCATTTTGCCAAAATGCCGTATTTATAACAATAATATCATGTAATTTAATAAAGTAGTTAATTAGTTTTTTTAATGAATATTTGTTGGTAACATGTCTGATCTGACATTGAAGTAAAATGCTGAACTTCAAGCTGCATACCACAGCACAGAGCCTCATGTTGACACGATGTTTAACACTTTAACGATTAAAGTGTAGAGGTGTTGTCAGTTTAAAGATTTCGTATTATTTTTGGATGATATGATCTATTTAATTAACAGCTATGGAAGTGACCTGTTGGCATCAAGCGGCTATTTCACATGCTACTCAGAAATCAGTTCAAAGCATGATGCTTAATAACTGAATGTTTTGATTAATTTGACAGGAAATGATGAGAAGCAAACCTAATGTAATCGATAGGTATGTATGTGTCTGTACATATATCTGTGTATGGCATATAAATAGATGCTTACAAAAGTGTTGAAATGGAGATTAATTTAGCCATTTCACATTGTTTTTTTGATTGCCCAACACGATGTGAGCACGCATGCTTGTGTGCATGCCAAGATGTTTAACACAATGCCTTGCAATTCACCTTATCACCTTGTCAGTCAGCTGTTAGTTCTTTGAACTCTAGCGACCGTCATGATGAACGTCCTCCATTGCTTTCTATCCGATGTCATGTATCTTAATTCTGCCAGATTCACTCCCGGTTTTTTCATGCATTTCGTCCATTCGTTTCTTCCTTAGGCGCCCTCGTCTTCTCCTTCCTTCTCCATATGCCAGCATCTCCTTCTCCAATCAATATGAACGCATAACATGTCCAAAGTATCCCAACTTCTTTCTGAGCGCTGTTGTAGCGACTCATCTTTTTCCCCTTGCAATTACTTCTCAAAATTATTGGTTAATCACATCCTTTTTACTTTTGATGGAGGGACATATTGTGGAAATCACAATGACTTATATTTCATTTTATGGTCAAAATTCGCTGTTTTTGACTACTTTGATGCTCTGTTATTTTTAATGTGTTTTATGGTCGTTGTTAGTTCATATGAATGCAAACACAATTTCTTGAAAGTATACATTCGATATGTATTTGTTTTGTCTTGTAATCGTCAGCAATATTCAGTTTTAAAAATGGATCAGCTCATGGGTTAACATCACAGTTGATTCATGAAGCATTTAAGAAAATATCAGAATAATAGAATTAAAATTCCTAAAAATGTCATGAATAGAATAAAATTGTATCAAGGTCCTTGATTGCAAGACAAATTTGTGACAAAAGGTGTGCAGTAAAATAATCAACAACATGAGTCCAAAAATGGATTAATTAGTTTTTATAATTAGTGATTGTAGTCCTTAAAATGTTTGTCGCTGTTGACAGCTTCAAATTATGAAACCTCATTGTTTGGTCGAAAACGTCAGCAGATATAATACTCGACTGTTTTCTGGCTGAATGCGACATGTGCACAATGAAGTAGATTTTGTGTTCAAATTTTCAGGGTGTCTTCAGTGCCTGATCCTACTGCCAAAGAAGAGGCATCTGGTGACGACACATCAGAAAGCGCTTCTTGTACGAGTTCTAGAGAGGATTCAGAGACTGAAGCCAGCAGTGATGAAGATGAGGATGAAAATGACAATTTAGACAGCACACTTAAAAGTGAAAAAGTTTTGCATGTAAGTTTAGAAAAAGCCACAAACTCTGCAAAACAGCCGGAAAGTGGGAACAGTCATTGTGATGAGCCACGAATAATGCAGCGGAAAGTTGCACTGAGTAAAATAATTCCTGAAACTCAGATGGTTGGTGGTGCAGACGATAATGGAAATGACGAACTGTGTCACACAAGCAGCTATAGAAATGTGGAAATTAATAAGAGGGAAGCTAGTTCCACGAGGTTGACACCAATTGAAGAAGATGTCTCTTCATTTTATATAAAAAGTGGCACTGACAATACTGAGACTTGTGAGAATAAAAGAAATTTTAAAAGTGATTCTAGACGGGTAGAAAATGGTCCGAGTTTTGCAGATGATATGTCTTGGGAGGAAAGCACTCAACATATAACATCTGTCAGAAAGAAAGAACTGGGAATGGGATCATCCAACTTAAAGGGCATAGGTTAGTTCAATGTTTATTTGAGAAGCATAATTATCTCTTAACATTAAAGGGGTCAGCTTCAAGACATTAATACTGGAGTTGTTAATATTGGTTTTTGGGGCAAACCGATTATTTGATTTAAAAACCGAGTTAAAACCGGTTATTGGATTTTATTGGTGCTTTTAGAAAAATATTGTAAATTGTAACATGACACAGCTATGTACGTTATTTTACGTGTTACGTATCGCAATGCAGCGTCAACACTCGGTACCGAAGTTTTAAGTCACATTGTGATGTAATCGAGAGCAAGCAGTATCCTACAGCACTGGGCTCTCACACTCTCCCCACAGGCTTTGTAGCTTGCCTCTGTGAGTTTGCACTGGCTGCTAGTGGGTTACACGCTGAATTTGTATGTCCATTGAAAAACCCCACCGGCAGTCGCCTCGTCCGCTCCCTCTCTTGCCTGTGAGGTCTCCCTCTCTACTGATGTCATTTTCATCCTCATCTTCATCACTGCTGGCTTCAGCCTGTACTGATGGAATGTGGGTGCTCTTCTGTCTATCATCGTCGGCTTGGGTTACCCTTCCCCTAGCTCTCCTTCCCCGCTACACTTGCTTGGACAAGAGGACTGTTCATTGAGGCTGCTATTACCCTGTTGGAAGAAATATTTTGCTTAAAGGTGTCTGTACCTTTGTAGTTGACCGACTTGAGCCCATTCCTATGGGAACTAATCTGGGACAAGTGAGATAAATAATAAGGCGGAAAAAATTCGATTATCGATTTGCAAATAACAGAAACCGATTATCGTTTTCAAAACTGATTACTGGAATTCCGGTTATTGCTTAACATCCCTAATTAATGCTAAGTCAGATGTTATTTATTTATTTTGTTACACAGCTGTATAATTTTGCATGCACATTTAAGGTAATTGTAGTAAGAAAGATGTGGGTTGACTATTTAGAAATAAAATGCCTATGCTTTGTTTTGCAGAACAGGCACCACTTCCTCTGACTGTTAGCGCTGATAATGGTCAGAAATTGGAGGCAATCATTCCACCAACATCCAAACTCGTATCAAAATTGTTTCCAAAGTTGAGACCAGATCCGCCGATGCCAAAGTTAGATTCAAAGGTGAGAGATGTGATTCTGCGCTGTTATTCAATATTACTCTTGACATTTGAGTGCTAACAGCATCGGCTGAATCATGTCAAGGAATTGTTGAAGTCATAGTGACTGAAAACCTTGTAGTACAAATGAAAGTGAAGATGTGGAAGTACTGTTTGTGTATCTGTCTATCTCTGTCTATCTTACTATTCTTCCGTTCTCCTAGTGTTTTGAACAAGGAGCTAATTAAGTGCAAGTCGTTTAGTAGCTAAGCCTCTTTTCAGCAAAATTCTATAAATTGTTTTGCTGGTTGATATAATTAAAGTCTCAGATGTGCTGTTTATATTTCTGGTAAATAGATGGGATAGTGCAGATCGATATACTGTGAACTGCAATCATTCTTCTGATAAGCATATTGAAATGCATTTTGAAAGCTGATGAAACTTAAGTTCTTACATCTTTGTTTTCTTACTTGGAATAATTCTGACAGCAAGAAAAAAAATTTGAGTCTGCAAATCAGTCTGAGATTGGGGATGGTCTTCAATCTAAACTTTTACGAGAAAAGCTGTTGGAGTTGGAAAATGAAATTCAGAAGTTTCGAAGTGAAAATGCTTCACTTGCAAAGCTTCGGAAAGAAAGGGAGGAGGCAAGTCTATACGTTGTTTCAGTTGAAGTGTTTGCATTATTGGCATATTTTATTGAGTCGTAAAATAATTAATCAAATTGCATAGTTGTATGGAAGACTTAAAACTTCAAGACCAAGACAGTTGAGGACTGATACCAAGACAGTGGATACCAAGACTGAGACCATGACACCAGATCCAAGGCAATGTCAACCGCACGTTTTTGAGAGTGATTGAAGTTCAAAATGAACCCAAATCTTGAAAATAATTTTTCTCAACCCGCAAACCAGCTGAATAGTATGAATAAATTAAATAATTTAGTCATTTTCTGCATGCTTGTTAACGATCTCTGTTAATATTAGTAATAATGACAATGTATATGGCGCCATAACACGGCCATACCGATACAAGGGCGCCTCACAAACAACTAACTGTAAGCAGTAGAAGACTTAGAGTCTTTACCTTAGATTTGAAGGAGTCTTATGAGTCAGTCAATCTAATGGCGGGTGGAAGACTGTTCCGGCACCTAAGACCGGCTGCTGAGAATGATACTGTATATTGTGTGGTTATTGTCAATCCAGTAGTTTACTAACTCCAGAACTGTGTACTAATGAATTGCAGCTACCTTTGATTTGCTTTCCACACCTTGGAAGATTCTAAAACCAACTCATATGACTTTGTACACACCAACGACTTATTGAGCCTTTAACATTTTGTGTGCATTGAGTAGAACTTTTCTTCTTTTACTTTTGTGCCCAGTGCTCGTGGCTTTGTCATTATGTTAGACGACACTAACTAACCGTTGCTGTTCTCATTGCCAACCTTATCCATTCCAGGTACTTCCAATTGAGATGACTCAATCATTATTTCTATTCCTGAATGGAATACTGTAATTCCCTTGTCATCAGTTTTCTAAAAGTCTGTCTTTCTTCTCTTCAATCTGTGTTGAATGATGCTGCTAGACTGATAACTTGCCTGCCTCACATATTTCTCATATGTTTGACCACGTACATTGGCTGCTCCTCTCAGCTCATATTTAATTTAAGGTCCTTGTAATCATCTACTGATTCTCTTCTGTCTTTGCCTCTGATATCTCTGTGATCTGATCTGTCTGCCGACCTCAGCCACCTCACTTCGAACTTTGCCCTCCATTGACTGACTTGAACTCTTTGTCCTGTGGGTGTGGAATGCCATGCCCAAATCTCTTGCTTTTGCTTTTATTGACTCCACTCTATGAAACAGACTTCCTCCCATGCGCATTACTTCAAGCTGGAGGTCTCTGAGCATCCTTTTGCTGCTTTCACCTTTATTTTGGGGGGGTTTCCTCCCACACTGGGTGTGCCTCTGATTGGTGTAGCACTGTGAGTGGTGCAATATAAATTAACAGGTGCAATACAAGACTCAAGAGCTCTTCTCTTTGTCTGTCATCATTTAAGATAAGAACTAAAATTTACCTTTTCTAGACTGTATTTTACATAAACAGAGACTTCACAGTGCCACACTATTTTTATTAAAATTCAGTTATGCATCTTACTTACCTAACTTCAAGCCATATTTATTTAACAGGGGCTGGAAATGCTGAAAAAGGAGATGGCAGAATTCGAGAAGCAGAAAACGGATGAACTAAATCGGTTGCAAGAATTCAAAGCTGAAGAACTAAGGAAACTCAGGTCAGTCCCAAGATTTTAAACCTCAAGCATCAGTCATCCTTTTTCTTCCTTTTGATTGCCTGCTTTCAATGTAAAAGGTTAAAAACACCTATGAAATAATGTCGTTTTTGTATTTTCCAGAAAGGAGAAAAAGGTTTTTGAACAATATCAAAAGTCAATGCGTGAGCAACCAAATAAAAAAGAAAGGGAAGAAATTGAAGCACTGAAGTCACAGGTCATTTTGTGATTTGATTTTTATCAGTTACTTCGTTAGTTTTGATTTTATTTCTGGCATTCGGGTTTTTTTTACAACCATGTCTTATTTTATTAGGCTTGGTCAACAACTTCTTCCTGCTGTGGAAATGAGGACTTTCTTTGGCTGACGAACATCCTTGCATAAACAACAATTGTAGGGTCAAGCAACATTTCCATGCCTGTTGCAAATCATAATAACAATAGACCATTACTGCTGATGCAGTGATAATTAAAACTATAACTTTATTATTTACTGGTTGCATGGCTTAACAGGAATGGCTACTTTTCACAGATATGGAACCTGTTAATGAGAGAAGGTACTAACTGGAAATGAAAGCAAGGTTAGAAGGAAGCATGGTATTTGAAAGTGATGAGTATGAATGATTGACCCAATGCACCATATTGTATCAGTCACTTGAGGGTGGCTGTTAGGGTGCAGTTCACTGTAACACATTAAACTGATGTTGATCTGTGGTTGCAGTTAGCAAAACTGCAGGAGGAGCAGCAGAAAAAGGAGCAGCGATGGACGGCCAGCATGTCACGTTTACGTGTTCGCGTTGAACAACTTGAGCAAGAGAAAATGGAACTCAAACAGGAGAATCAGCTGCTGGAGCAGAGGCGCCTGGAAGCGTGGCAAACAAAGAAAGCCACAGACAACGTAACTTCAGCTCCATCTTTGCTGCAAACAATGGTGATTTGCTATTGTAGTTTTCTTGACTTATCTGAGTTAGATTCGGCTTTTCCAGCGGATTTTGTTTGAGGCTACTACTAACCTTGTAGTATGGGCCAGCTTACTTGATGGAGCTTTAAACTCTACACTATAGTCATTGGGTATAAACGTGTGTGGTTTTGACAGTGCCACTTATCATTATTTGCTACCTGATGGGAATGCCAGTGCTATTGATATTGTAGATAGGTTATTTGCTTGTTTCATAGTCCAGCTATGTACTGGAGGTTGTCCCATTATTATGGGCAACCGGTTTGATAATTGCAATACAGTTCTGACAACTTTCCAACTCAACATCTTTCATCATATTTGGGCACTCAATTCTCTACTGTAGTCTTTTGAGGCAATTTCCTAGAGAAGTTTCTTTAAATGGATGTACAACTGTAGCTGCTGCTACTGCAATCCCACAACACGACAACTTTTGTACCTATTGCATGGTTAACAAGCAATTGTTCATTTCTAGTGATGCACTAATGCCCAGTTTACTATGGAATGGTCATTGTCCTTAAGTATTTGTACTATTGCAGTGTTTAGTTATATAATTCAAGTTTTGAAAGGTTAGCCAGTATTTGAACATGAATGCTAAAGTATTTGCAGTCTGTTGCCCAGTATTACGTTCAGTTGTTTTCGTCTGATGCAGCCAGAGGTGGAGACAGACGAAGTTCTTGTTCTTCCAAATGTTGCACGACCTCCATCTAGAGCCAAGCAAAACATTCCAGAGCCGATCGTGAAGCTAGATGGTTCAGCTGAATTTTCCCGCACCACAGCTGCTCCTAAGGCGTTCATGACAGCCTTAGGAAATGGCACGACCTCGAAGGGTGAGCTTGTGAACTTTCTTATCTTGTCTGTGAAAGCTTTTCTTATCGAAAGTTAGTATGATTAATTTGTAGTGAATAAAATTCTACAGCGTGACACACATAATATGCTGCCAAGTTTACTCATCACAATTGTCCAGTTCCAACAGATTCCAACAATTCTTTTCAGACATGTGTTCAAAAATAAGACTTCAGTATCTAATGATCCTTGTAATTATAATTACGACCCTTTAAGAAGCTTTGTCGTTACCAAGCTACTTCTAGGGTGCTTGGCTCCTTGCTGCTATGGTTTCTCAAACGATGTGTCTCTCTGTCACCTCTTGAAACCATCTAATTTTCTCATTTCCTGCTAAATCTTTTACCCTATGCAATATTCATAAAAGAATGCTTTGATGTTTTGAACCCAATCATCACATCCCTTGTCGATGTCTTCCTATTGAAAGCTGCTTTCCATCAGTCTCACTCTGAGTCTTGGCACTAGCAAAACTGTTGGCTTCAGGAAATGAGAGAATGATTGACTCTAATGTGTTATGTGATTTCTGTTAACAGATGTTATGAAAAGCAGCCTTTTGGTTAGAAGGGATATCATAAGTGAAAGTGAAAACGCCAAACCACTGAGCAGATCACTTGGCAATCTGTCGACCAGAACCAGCAGCAGTCCTATCAACTTTCCAGAGTATGTCAATCAATGTCTGTAGTTCAGAGATGATAATATATAATAATAATAATTGTTTTGTTTATTTTCAAATGACAATCTGCAGTATGATTGCAAGTTTAATATGAACGAATAATGATATGTTATTTTAGGAGTCGAATATAACTGTCGGTATCCATGCAATGCGCCTAGTACACTATGCATATTATTCAACCAATGCCACCACCTAGCAAAAGAAGCACTAATCAATGTTTTGGGTAGAAGGAATTGAAGCTACTTTCTTCACTCTGCATACCAGTGTGTTATCCAATGTGATATCCAATGTGATGTGCTGTTAAATAGTGATAAACAGTGGATTTGTGATACTGTACACCGTCCGTCCGATGTTTCCTTGCAAGCAGTTGACAGCATTTGTCTTTGATCCAACTGATTGTTTGCCAGTGGACATAGGAGTTTGATCATTACATTGGCCATTTAACAGAAAATTATTATTTATTTCTCTTGTCATTATCTGCATTCTTGTTTTGATTCATGATATTCTGAATTAATCTGATTTCTTACAACTTTTAAAATTCTTAAACTTATTGACTTTATCAGCCATTCTCTGGACTGTTTTAAGTTTAGTTGGTATTTGCATGATAGACTTTTCGGATCTGCTTTCAGCAATTTCGAAAAACCTGCAGAAGTCAAGTCAATAAATAGGAAGACTGCATCTGTGACGACAGCCCATGTAACCAATTCCTTAGACAGAGGAGACAACCGGTACGAAGAGGTCAAACACAACGATGGAAAGGTCAGCCAGATTACGTTTACCATCTTATTTAAGACTTCACATTTTACTTAAATTATTTTTTTACATGAATGATATCTTTAGGAGAATCATTTGGAGTCATTCTGTGATTTTTTATTGCATTAGACTCGGGTGTTTGCTTCTAAACAGATTATGTCAGTACATTAACACTTATCTGAATTATCTGAATGGCATATCTTTATTGATAAAGTGTGACTTAATCCTTTAACGACTAGCGCTCAGTAAAACGTAAGGCATAATCAATAATGCTGGTCATTAAAGGGTTAACATATTTATCTGAAGTTCTGCCTCATATTGTAATTCTTTGGGATTAAAACCAACTGTTAAGGTAAAACATGAAAGAAAGAGTTCCTCTATATGTTTGATTTATTTGTTGACAGAGAACTCATGAAAACTGACTATGTTCTAAATCAGGGGTCCCCGAGGTGCAAGCCGCGAGTCCCAATGCTGCCTCTGGTCGAATTTTCTAATATAAAAAAATATACTTATTTGACAAATGCAAGTTCATTTTAACATTGTTTTCTGCAGCATTTAAATAATTTTCAGCAATTGAACTGTTTGATGGTTCAGCTGAGTTGCAACGCTAAAACGCTTTTTAATCTCAGAAACGAAATCGCTGTTCTTGAACTTTTGCGTACTGGCAGATATTTCGAGATCAATGGCAGCCTGTAATCTGAATTTGCCCGACGTTTCGCTTTCT
The DNA here is from genome assembly GCA_959347315.1 of Bimastos eiseni. Classification (NCBI taxonomy): domain Eukaryota; kingdom Metazoa; phylum Annelida; class Clitellata; order Crassiclitellata; family Lumbricidae; genus Bimastos; species Bimastos eiseni. The sequence continues at coordinate 27,181,255 of OY365807.1, forward strand.
TCAGATTCCAAGAACAGTCATTTTCCATAATCCATTTACTTGTGAGCCAGAGATTGCGCCAATTTATTTGCAATTAGAACCGATCGACATGCAAGAAAGTTCAGAGGCGCGAACTTCATTTCTTGCACTATAGGCTTAATGGAATTTCGTCAAAGCCTATCGGTTTCGGCTTATCCGACTATTCTGCAACATGTTCAGCATATCGGATCATTTTGTTTTTGGGGGGGGGGGGGGCATGTACATGCATAAGAAAAAAATTTCTACAATGAATATCGCAAAATTGAACATGAGGTCGAGATTAACTGAGGATCATCTTCAAACAATCCTTCACATTGCAGCAACAAGCTTTGAACTTCGATTTGGTGATATCTGTACTGAGAAATCTCAACTTCACAAATTGCACGACGTTCAACCCAAGAAGTGAATTTAATTTTGACACAAATTCTAAGCAAAATTCTGAAAACATTCACTTTTTATTTTATAACAAATGAATTGGCAAGTAACAACATTTAGGCTAAGGTTAGAATAAAATCAATAATTAAAAAAAATATTTCATCAATTACGAAATTCTTATACATTTTAAGCTTAAAATTCAAGCACTTCATTACTGTTTATTTCACTTTATTATACACACATAGGTAAGACCTTATTACTTTTGTGCTTATAATAAAGTTATATAACCTAGGCCTAACCAAGGCTTCATGACTTTGGCGCTCATATGGTACCCTATAGCTCACAAGCTCTCGCTGTATCACTGAAGTGGCCCTTGGTATATAAAACTTTGGGGACCTCTGTTCTAAATAGAATATGTGGATGTTCTAAGGTGGAACGAATATTTACAAATGGAATGCGGGAAATTCTCTTTTCTAATGGAACGCGGAAGCAGGTCTCGGCTGACGGACAATCAATCATTGTTTCATTCTTCAATGGCGATATTAAACAAATACTCCCTGATCAAAGAATAGTGAGTATTTTGAACAACTGTGATCACCATCTATTTGGTAATTCTATTTGATAATGTTGATAATCATCACTTTGTCATTGGCATCATGTCATCATTGTCATGTGTAGCAGTAAGTTATGTGGATTAAAGAACAAATCCATTTGTTAGCTAAAAAGTTAACATACTTCTACCATTATTGTTATCTCAATCATATCACATAAAAAACTTTTATGCCTCTGATGTGTGATCAGAGAAAACTGAAGATGTCTATCTATAAAGCCTGCTTCATTGTTATGATTATTGTTTGCATGTTTATCTCTATTGTATAATTAGCTCTGATAATTGTTGTGGAGTGATCTGTGCTGTCATTTAATTATGAGAAGTGTTTCTCCTGTTCAGGTCTATTATTATGCTGATGCACAGACGACACATACGACTTATCCTGACGGCCTTCAAATTCTTCAGTTTCCCAAGTTAGTGCACTTGTTATTTTATGCATATGTGCATGCTAGGTAAATTCTTTGGTTCTCACCATTTCCCACTCTCCTCATCTGTCTACTTCCTTTCACTCTCTTTGCCTTCCATCCCTCTTTTCCCTCTATTGTTAACTGCATATCATGAGAGCAGCTGATGAAATGTTCTTTTACCGTTTCCAGTGACTAAATGACTGCTGGGATATATATGGATGTTTCTAAGCATATTAGTTTGTAGATTCTGAGCACTCTTCATTCAGAATGACCATTTTGTCAGTTGAACCGCAGTGACTGTAGAATTTGTTATGAACTTTGAGAATAATTGAGTCACTAATTTCATCATTAGTTGGGAGTGTAAATTATTCTTTGTAGTCTATTAGTCCTAGAAGAATAATTAGTGTATAGAGTCAACAAGTTGTTTGCACCAATGAATAATGAAGAAAGATTATTGTGTTGATTGGGATGACTGATTCTTGGACAGAAAGACTCTGTGGTTATTTGAATTTTTTGCGTGGTAATGAACAAAAAATACTCATTGATTGAATTACTGTTGAAATCGCTCTCTACTCTTTCACCAACTTTTAACCTATTGCACATATTTTTGTGGATTCTGTATTTAGCCAACAGACTGAAAAACACTATCCAGATGGCACAAAAGAAATTTCATTTCCGGATCGCACAATTAAATATGTATTTCCTTCTGGTGTTGAGGAGACCGTCTTTCAAGATGGAACTACTATACGTGTGGAGAAGAATGGAGACAAGGTCATGGAATTCCCTAATGGTCAACGAGAGATACACACACAGACTTACAAGGTAACTGCAATTATTGTCTTGTCCTGTGCTGTTATTTCTGGGAAACCTAGTGACCGCCATGACCAATTCTCTCCAGTCTTTTCTGTCCGAAGTTGCATCTCTTAATTCCTCCAGGCTCATTTCAGTTTTTTCATGCATTACATCCATCCATTTTTTCCTTAGGCGCCCTCTTTTCTTCCTTCCTCCTTCACATGCCAGCATCATTTCCTTTTCCATTCCATCTGATCGCATAACATGTCCGTAAAACCCCAGCTTCCTTCTCAACGCTGTTAGTTGTAACGTCTCATCATTCTTGACTCCAATCTTCCTGCGCATTTCTTCGTTTGTCTTCTTCTCCGTCCATGATATTCTCTGCATCTTCCTCCATATCCACATTTCGCATGCGTTGATTTTCTTCAACCAGAGGAGAAGATCTTGAAGGACAGATGGTGGAAGTCATCAACACAAGGAGATGGTGTCTCAATAAAAACACCCAGGAGAAGGCAATGGCAAACCACCCTTGTTAATCTGCCAAGAAAACCGTAATGATCAATATAGAACTGCAATTATAGTGAGGTCATTAAATTTTTATCATAAGGTAGCTCTAAAGTCAAGACATGAATTGCTGAAGATGGAAGTTAAAGAGAAGTTAAATTCCGACACCTTGAATTCTAGATCTACCATCTGACTTATAAAAATGAGACCCACAACCTAAAGGTGGAGGAGAACATGCCTTTAGGAAGGCTGATATAGCTTGTCTGACAGTGTTCCTGTTGTGCAGTGCTCTGAAAAAGGAAATAAAGAAACAGATAAAAACTAGTAAATGTCTTCCTGGCTACATTTATATTGGTTACAGATTCGGCAAATAGGCTTAGATTATTTCAAATGTGCACAGATTTTTTGATCCACCACCTCATGATGAGTAATACTGGATTTAACAACCATTATTATTACATGGTGACTTCCCACATTTATTTTTAGAACACCTGTTACATGTATAAGCAACTCAGTTAGAAATCATCTGCTTTACATTACTATTGCCTCTGCTATGTTAAATGAACCAGTTGAGCAACTCAAAACACTCATTCAGGTATAGCCAAAGCCATAATCCAATGCAAGATAACTTGTAGGACTATATGTAGGTTCCAAGGTATTGACCTGCTGATGGATGTCCATGAAGTTATTCTATTTCCAGATCTGTCCATAGAGGCAAGGAGCCATTTGACTTTTCCAATTGCTTGAAACTACTAATTCTGTTTCTTTTAGAGACGGGAATACCTTAATGGAACCGTGAAGACCGTCTATCCCGATGGTCGTCAGGAGACGAGATACTCTTCCGGGTGGATGAGAGTCAAGGACAAAGATGGAAATCTCATCGTGGACAAGCAGCTATGATCGATTTAAGGGAGAACCTTGAATAAGGTGTAACAATTGGGTCTGATAAACATCAGTCTGGCTTGCTGATTGGTTGCTGTTGATGGTAGTGCCATGCCACTGTTGTCGATCATCATTAATTTTGTTCATGAGGTGAAGATCGAGGAATGGTTATGTTCATTACCTGCAGTGACAGAATTGGCTTTAAAAATCTCAACAAATAACTTGCACACAGTTTGTAGGGTGATGGTACCCAGATACTAGCCACGAAGATCAATCGACTGAGGTAACGAGTCGCCAATGATGTCAGACCAGAGTGAAATTAGTAATCAGTGAATAAACGCTGAACTTGTGTTTATATGATACCATGGAGCTGGAAATTCCATTGAACTGAAGGAATGTTGCTCATGAGAGCTGAAACATTTCTAAAAAGCAACACTTGCAAAGCATGTCATCCACCGACCTATCGGTAGCAGATGAATTCCGAATGTCTTATGTTGTAGAACAAAATTAACATAATCAAATACGACAAAGCAGTTTACAATTTTTAGAATAATTTTTAACTCCTAAAGTGGTCATTGCATTGTTGTAAATCAAGCATGTAGTTTATGCTAGCATTTTTAATATACATGTTCTTGTGATAATGTACATAGAATCAAACAGCAGTAGCAGTGCCATCCATCAATAGCAGTGTGCTATTGATTCTACATGTATAATGTTTTCCTGTCTGTAACTTATGCTCTATCTAGACCAGACAAGCCGAATGCCAACTATATTTAAGCGTCTTTTTTAATCATTTTAATTACAACGTTCTTTGCCGATTCATTAGTTTACTTTTGCTCAGGGATTTCTCAGAATGCTGTAGCATGGAATTCTGTACATATTCTTTATATGGTTATTGTTTTGTATGAGCAGCTGTTGCTTTGTAAAACGAGCTCTCATTGATTGACCAAAGATTATCTGTTCATTCAAATTACCTGTTTTACTTTTGTGATGTAATTTATTAATATCTGTTATCACCAGAGTGTCTTATTGCAGCCTTTAGAATTACTCCAAATGAAGTAATGTTGAACTTATTAATGCACCCTTGTAATGGCATGTGCCGTGTTATGGCACTGTAGAAATTGTCTTTGTCATTCATTAGATTTGAACAAAGCATCTCTCCGACTCTGAGTGTTCATAGGATTACACGTTTTGATGCTTCCATTTTCATTTCTGACCAAATAGGCTGACTTAGAAACTTTTTGGCCAAGGATAAACACGTTGCATTCATTTTCCAGATCAGTTTCCATATACTATGCGATGTTTCCCTGTTTACATAGAGAACATCTCATCTAATGACTTCAGGTGCCATTATCTTAATATCAAGGGCCATTATCATAATTGAACGATTTCAAGTGTCAAGTTCCATTATCATAATCTAAAGCACCATTATCAGAATGTAATGACTTCCAGTGTAATTATCATAATCTCAAGTGCCATTATCATAATTGAACGATTTCAAGTGTCATTATCATAATCTGAAGCGCCATTATCATGCTGCAGAGACGGCGATCTCGCTTGACAGGCGGGGACAACCAATGAGAGGAATAATAAATGTGGGGGGACACGTATAAATATCCTCTTCTGTAAAAGGTGGGGGCAGGCTTGCCCCACTCGACCCCCGGGATCGTCATGATGTAAGGATTTCAGGTGTCATCATAATTTTAAGTTCCATTATCATGATGTAAAGATTTCAAGTGTCATTATCCATTATCATAATCTCAAGTGCCAATATCATATAATGTAATAACTTTAATGCCATTATCATGATGAACTTCAAGTGCTATTATCATAATCTCATATACTGTAATGACTTCATTGTCATAATGCACCATGCATCAATTGATGGTCGCTTTATTTGAAAATAATAATTTCTCTTATTAATTATTTTATCTAGGCATATTCTTCGAATTGAAAGATATTCGTAACGAATGACAAATCAAATCGTTTATTTTTTTAAGCAACATGGCCGATCATCAACGATTCTAAGTTGCAGAATTATGATAGGCCTGCACACCAAGATTGCCATTAAATCGTTTAGTATTATTCACAAGAGTCATAACTATGACAACCAAATTATCAAATAAATGATAGCCAAACTGATTTGGTGAGCTAAATCAAGACCCTGTGCTAGTCGTCGTTAGTCTAAAGACAATCCTAAATTCCTGAACATATCAATATTCTTCTGTTTTAATAACAATCATGTCGATACCTAGGTAAACTCTTTGTTTCATTACAATTGTTACCATTTCTAGCCTACGTATACTGTTCTTTTAATGATAATAGTAACCATATATCTGCTTACGCATGACTTGTTTCTCTCATTGTTTGAAGACAATACCAACGCAATCTCTTTGTTTGAAAACAATCGTGTCCATACCAAAGATCTCGATGGTTCATACCTACGTTTTCTCCTATTTTAGGACAATCGTAACCATGTCAAGGATATGCAGGCCTATTTCTAATTTTTTAATAAAAATTAAAACAGTACCAACGTAGTCTCTTTGTTTGAAAACAATCGTATCCATACAAGACACTCGTAACCATATCTACGTATTTCTCTTTGTTTAAAAAAAATCAAGACAGTATCAACAAATTTTCTTTGTTTGAAAACAATCGCATCCTTAGGCCTACGTACGTACGGCCTTTTCTGTTTGAAGACAAACGAAACATGCGTTTCTACGTATTTCTCATTGTTTGAAAACAATTAAGACGATGTCAGCGTAGGCCTATTTACTTGTTTGAAAACAATCCGGACAATACCAACGTAGTACCTTTGTTTGAAAGCAATTGTATCCTTACCTACGTCTTTTTCTGTTTTAATAGCTTTCTATATCTACGTTATCTTCTGTTTTAAGACAATCGTAGCCATATCATCGTTGGCCTATTCTCTTTGCGTAACCATTATCTACGTCTTCTTCGATTTGAAGACAAAAGTATAACTATCTACGTATCTCTTTGTTTGAAAAAAAATCGTAAATATAATAGGTCTATATAAATTAAAGTGTACAGATTCACCGAAGTTACTAACGTCATAAATCTGCCTGCGTCACTGGAGCATTCTTGATGACGTCACAACATGGCATACATGTAGGCACAGTACAGTAAGTCGTTAAGCGTTCGATGACTTCTGAAACTCTGAAGGCTTCACGTGCTATAGTTCCGTCGAAGTTTTTGTGTGTACAGCTGTATGAAATATCGTCAGTGGTTTCGAGTATAATTATTCATATGTAAAGACGAATAATATTATCACCTACAAAGTACAAAAATACATGAGTTTTGCTAATTAAGTTAGGCTACATATTATATAGGCCTATCGAACAGGTTATAGGTTTCTGCATGTCTTGCGCTAACCCTCTAGGTCTAACCCTAATATTTTGCAGTAGGCCTAGGACATTAAATAATCTTAAGATATGCGGACGAAACAACACTACTGGGAGGGAAGAAAGCAGATCTGGAAAAACTAATAAGACTGAAGAGAGAAAGTGAGAATGCAGACCTATACTTCAACTTAAAGAAGACAAAGATAATGACAACAGCTGATTGGGACAGTTTCGAGGCAGACGGAGAGGAAATAGAGGTAATAACAAGCTTCACGTTCCTGGGATCATTAATAGAAAAAGAGGAAAAATGTGACTCTGAAATAAAGAGAAGGGTGGCAATAGGGAAGCTGCAATGAACGGACTGGAAAAGATATGGAAAGATAAACATGTGAATAGACACAAAAAAAGATTAGTGAGCAATGATCTTCCCTACAGTACTATATGGCTGTGAGACATGGACAATGACAAAGAACATGGAGAAGAAGGTCAACGCATGCGAAATGTGGATATGGAGGAAGATGCAGAGAATATCATGGACGGAGAAGAAGACAAACTAAGAAGTGCACAGGAAGATTGGAGTTGAGAATGATAAGAGGTTACAACAAACAGCGCTGAGAAGGAAGCTGGATTTTTTCGGACATGTTATGCGATCAAATGGAATGGAAAAGGAAATGATGCTGGCATGTGGAGGAGGAAGGAAGAAAAGAGGGTGCCTAAGGAAAAAATGGATGGATGTGATACATGAAAAAACTGAAATGAGCCTGGAGGAATTAAGGGACGCAACTTCGGACAGAAAATAATGGAGAGGATTGGTCATGGCGGTCGCTAGATTTCCAAAAAATGACAACACAAGATGAGGCCTAGTGCTGCGCATAGCCTGTGTTGAAAGTCAACGAGCATATAGGGCCTACTAATTAATTAATTTGTTAATTTGTTTATTCATTCACAGCGTATATGCATACGAAAATCAATATATTTTAGTTAGGAGGTTTGAAGAAGAGCTGGGGGGCTGAACTCCTCCTACCCTCCAAAAGACTGTGTTGGGTTCCACATATTTACACAGAAGCACCCAGCTAGTGTCGAACAAAAGTGTTAAGTTTTCAAATGATCATGAAAAGGGAAGATGTGGCTGAAACTTCGGGCTTATGCTGTTCCAGGTAGGAGGCTCTAGTTACTAAAATGAACAGGAAGAACAGTGTCTTAGTTAACCTGAGAAGCAGCCATGGGTATGTGCACGTGGTATTGACGACTTCGTTTTCTTAGCCTCGGCAAGTGTGTGGGGCCGTTTACATATTATATTGAACGCATAAAATCTCAATTTTTGGCCCACACCCTACCCAAATAACGTTATATAACAGCAGCTGTGACCCCACCCACATAACAGATACGCTACCTACCTCCCTACCCCACCCCAGCCTATAAGCACATTAAAAGACATACAATCGACATAATTGTATTGTACAATTTTAAACTTTTATAACAATGCAATGTTAGTTAGCACTTTAATAGTAGTGATTCAGCTGATAATTGCCTTTATCCATTTCAAAAACTGCAGTAAAAAAGCATACGCCCGATTAGCTATGTAGCAAAAGCCATCTTAAAATTGCGTACTCTCTCGTGCCAATGATGATTAGACCGGATGTATGGAGCTCCTCTGCAGGCTGCATCTTAATTATCGGACTTTTAATGGCGCTAAATTCAATTGTATTAATTACGGTAACTTATTGGGTAGTCGACGATTGTCACCATATATCTACATGTAGGCCTACTAATACAGCATGGTAATACATGGTAGTGACGTACATCCTATTTAAAAGCACCATTTTAGTTTCCCTCCTGTTTTGCACTAGAAATGAGGATTAGGCCTACAGTTTCACACAGAATGGATTAGTTTAATATTGCACGGTCAGGTATTTATCGATAGGTTCGCGGTACAAGTCTATACCTATTTAATAGCGTATGATGTATACCAGATTCAAAACAAAGCACACAGAATTGAGTTTAAGAGCGTTTATAGCTATGCACAGGAAATTGTTAAAATTGGGAACAGGAAATTGTTAAAAGTGGATTTATAAGTAATAAGTAAGAATGTCAAACCAATTCGTCAGGTGGCAGCTAATGGTGCTAGTTCACAACGTATTGTGAACTTCGATTAAACAATGACGGTCCGTGGTAGGCCTATATGGAACTTCCAATTGGCAGGCAAACAGGCAAAATAGCATACGCTGAAAAGTTTGTTATATAACGAAACCTTTCACCTATGTGACTGTAAAGCGGAATAAATATATGGCTGTAAAGTCAGACGATGAAACAGATTTTCTGATGTGAGAGAATAAATCCTTATCTTTTTCGATATTCAGATACATTACTTGTCATAAGAGATAAACAATTAACCGCTTCGTCTGTTTAGGTCTCTGTAAAAATACTCGCTGATGTTTGGTTTCGTAAACGTCGCCTAGGCCTACGTCGATGTTCGCGTGCTTAGGTCAAGTGTGTGCCAGTCTCTGTAGGCCTATGTATGCTTGTGCGCATGTCTGTTCTGTCTGTCTGTCTGCCTGAGACACAGAGTGAGACTCACCAATGGAACATACGTACTGCGTATTCCTATACAGCAATAACGAGATAGACAGATACGACACCAAGACGGACAGAGAGAGAGAAAGATAAATCGATTACATTTTGGCTTGGATCGTTTGTAGGTGATCGCAGAAACAGGTATAAAATATTACGATGCAATCAGCAAATCAGGATGACAATGACAGAGACAGAAAAGCAAGCAGACCGACATACGGACGGAGAGATGCACGAAAGCGGTTATAAAGCCTATGACCGAGATAAGCACGTACAGTCGCAATAACATTATGCCAAAAAGAAGAAGACAGACGGGTCAGAAGTTCAGAACACGAGTGCACAGGAGAACAGACGTTGTCACAACGACAGACAGACACGCATGACGATGTATAATTATTGTCACGAGATAAAACACCGACAGCGTTCAGCGCCTATACGATAGGTTTTTGGTCGTTACCTAGCTGCAGTGGACATACTATGCTAGGCCCACGCGTGCTTAAGCCTACTCTCAACTAAATGACTCCATCTCATCTGATCCACTGTTTCCGTTTTCCACCTCCGCTTTCACCGCCACCTCTCACAGCCATAACGCCGTACCTGGGGATTAGATGCGGGCGCAGATGACGACCACCTGTCGTGGCACCAACGTCGTCACAGGTGCGAATATACATCGATCGGAGTCGGCGGCTGCAGTTCACCAGCGACGAGTACGTGGCGTGTGGACGGATAGATTTATCTGAGACGGTCAGAGTCTGCCTCAACTGCTACTGCTGCTGTTGATGATGATGATGGTGACGATGCAGATGATGATGGTCTTGAGTGTTCTTGATCGACGAGGTGACATCTGAGCGTGATCGCCCTAAATGTCGCACCCAACGTTGAACTGTAAACCATTCCGATTTTCCCTCTTCTACTCAATGCATAACTCGTGCTGGCGGTACATAAGGCTGTGACCAACGATGACTCTATTTATAATTTATAGCATTCGTCTTCGGATGAATCGATGCTGTGCTGTTCGTGTTTCTAGTTGATCTGGAGATAAAAGAGAATCATGCTGCAATTTAATTAAAACTTGGTCTACTTCATTAGCATCATCGACTAACCGTCTTGGTAAACTGATTAATGCGGCTTAGCCGGTTCGTTGAATAGGTAGGCCTACAATCACACTATAGCAAGGAGTCGTGAAAGAATTTTTGAGTCAGAAGACAAGAGAACAGCTAAGGTCATATGAGACTTATATATGGTCATTTAAACTAATCACAGAATGGATTGTCAACTGACACTACGTTTAGACACTGATAATTTGTATCATAAAAGAAATGTCTATGTCTGACAATCGCATTAACTATATACTCGTGTGATAGCCTGATAGGTTTTTTTATTCGTTCATGATTTGAGTCTCAAGATCTCTAACAGATCAACATTAATTAGGACCACTGTATCTTAATGGCGTCGCAAAAATTACGCACCAGCAGATCCGAGTGCAGGGCTCGAGGATCTAAATGGTTTCAAGAAGAATAAAAGAGATCAGGCCTGCCCTTGCTGAAGGTCTGGGGCTTTGCCCCATAGGCCTGAGATTTTTTATTTATTACAAGTAGGACTAACTTGTGTTTAAAATTCATTAAGCTCAGAATCTCCTAACTTCACTCTAGATGAACATTAAAAATTTTTAGGCACTATAAGCTTAGATAAAGTCGTTATTCTTAACGTTATAACTTATATACACCCAATCAACAAGCACTGAACAAACACCGCATTTGTATATTCAGTCAAACACTTCGGCAGTGGCGGATCCAGAAATTTGCAATGAGGGTGCTAGTCTGAAAAAGTTGGGCATGTAGTATGAGAAAGACAAGAAATGGCTCCCAAGTGCAACGCCCTCACAATTATTGGGTCTCGGAGGTCAGTGAGACATCAGGGAGGAGTGTAGCAAGCTCCACCGGCAGGAGCATTCATTCAACTTCCCATTTTCCTTAATTGCCTGTATTTACATGATAGGCGATCAAAAACTAATTATTGTTTGTGCTCCCACTTTGTGGCCATTCACTGCGCTTGCGCCATCGAAACATTTTCCAGCCATTCTGCTTAAATCAATTCCCAATTCTTGCATTTCAGGTAAAAGTTAAATTATTTGCAATTCTTTTACCTGCTACATCATTAATTTCTGCAAATTCAATAAAGTCCTCTCTAATTGCTTGCTAGTCAAAGTATTGTATGCGTAATGTCATTTGTTCCTTTTCCCATTATCACAAGTTTGAAGTTTCATCCGAAGGCACTCTGATATATAGGGGCATCATTAATTTGATTCACAATTGTTTCCAGGATAACTGTACCAGCGCAGGCAATGATTGTGTGTTGAATTGTTTTGCTGGTGTACTGAGCATTCCTTGGACCACGTGCACTTACAGTAAGATGGTTCCAAATTCCTCATGTCTGATGTAGACAAATGCACGAATGGTTCTCTTAATAAGCCATCACTGTGGGCCTGGGACTCCACACCATGCAGCAACAATATATAGCTACCGTCACTGAGTCTACGGAGCGATGTGTGGACGACCATTCGCTTTACTTGTGATGCTATCATGCTATGGCATTTTTCAGCTGAAAATGCATCGTGTGTGAATTTTTTTAACACTTCAATGCCTATAATTCGAATCCAAATGGCGATTGTTATTATAGGCCTGTTGAATGTCTGTTAATTGTGTAATTCGAAAGTCAAAATATCTAGGAAAACATTTTGAAAGAATATTCGTTGAACAACGATTTGGTTTTGTCGTCAGCCGAAAACTTTCGAATTCACAGCAGTCTTGAAAACCTGCGCCAGACCGCAGGCAGGTATTTTTTCCGCGGACGATTAAGAAGACTGAGGAAACCTGGGGCTCGGCCTTCCGGGTTACCAGAAGAAGACGGGAAGGAATTCAAGGTTTTCCCAGGGCGTTCGTCCCAATTGTTGCTGACATGTGAACGCCCAGTGCCGGACCTAAGAGGGTGTTCGCCACAATTTGCTTACTCACCAATCACCACAACAGAGGCGTTAATCCCTCTGAGTGATGGAGGCAACTCCCGATTCCAATTGCCAGGAAGGCAAGATATTGCCCACCTAAGACGCAAAAAATGTCCCCTACCTGAAATTGGAGGCATTTGCCTCACGACCCCCCCCTCTACCTGGACGCCCCTGCACCTTATAAAGGCTCTCTCTCTCTCTCTCTCTCTCTCTCTCTCTCTCTCTCTCTCTCTCTCTCTCTCTCTCTCTCTCTCTCTCTCTCTCTCTCTTCAGTCTGTCTCTGTGTCTCTTTACTCTCCAGCCATTTCTCTGTCCATTTACCGTCTGTCTGCCTGGCTATCTGTCTGTCTGTCTATAGTGTCTATCTGTCTGAGTGTCTGTTACTGTGCGTATAACATGATATAGACATTAGGAATTCGTATTATTGATAACTTAGCCTACTCAAATTGATAAGCGACAGTTTATCCTTGAGACTCGATAGACGAAAGCGTCACGACATGATTATGCTGATGACGTTGATGACGAAGATTCTCACCATGGGCAATGTCTTCTTGACGAGGAGATCGGCCTTTGATGGAGTTGAAACGGTCAGGAAGTGGTTTCCGGTGCTGCTGGATATTGAAACGTGACGATTCTTCTTCAACGACAACGACGACGCTGCCTCACTCTTGCGTCTTTCCCAATGGTTTCGCTTGAGTGTGTCCCTGATGGTCGTTCGCAGTGTGCCTTCATGGCTCGCCGACTCGACTTGGATCAGAGACGACGAGGATCCGAGCGTCGAACGACGAATGTCTTCGCTGGAACTGGCCACCGATCGAGGTCCGCATGAGGCTCTGCGTCGACCACTCGCCGTCGAGTATTGGCTGATGTCCCCGACGCTGCTCGGTTCAATCACTCCAAAACATATCAATTTAAAACTATGGTGTGGGATGTTTATATAAACAAGTAGAATGACATTAAATTTTTTACCGTCTTAGGACAGGCAAACCTCCATATACATGTAGGCCCTTAATTAGGCCTATTTAATATTCGAAAAACGGCCTCAGCCAATGTTCTGACTATCAATCAGTCATAGTTTATTTGGCAATCCAACAACGTATCAGAAGAAATCACAGCAATTATTACAATTTTTACAATTGTTTTCGGATCACCCAGGAGACCAAATAATAAGGATAGAACAGAATAGAATAGAAGTTTATTGAAACCACCATTGACAATTCATTACACAGCAAAATAACATTCGCCTGTTTAGATATGACTAACTACTAAAGTAAATCATTTATCTAAATAGGAGAAGATGGACAAAGGAGTTCCAAAGGGGAATGATCCCCGCTTAGAAGGAACCCCTACTTTCAACAAATGACATAATCGTTTTGGATGGCGGCTTATATTAAGCGATTATCGAGTAAGTAATGTCTTAAGCCATTCTTCAGATGGTTCAAAATAAATTAACAGTATGTCAGTTGTGACAAGGATCGAAAGGTTCAGCTAATTTGGGTCACATTGCGATGTTTACAGTTGGCAATTGAGTTGCGATTAACAAATTCCATAGTAGGTTTTAGAATTTAACTAAACTTCAATCAATCAATCAAAGTTTATTTGGCAATCCAATAGGCATAACAGAGCAACAAAGAACAATTATTACACATTTTAAAATTGCTATCGGATCACCTAGGAGGCTAGGAGACCCAATTAGAGATCAGAAGATCCCACTGGTTAGGGCCATCTGGAGATTTTCGCGGTAAAAAAATAAACAATGGCACTAAATATAGTTTTAGAACTATTACAAGTTTGTACAAAAAACAATTCTTTAGTTAATATTAACTAAACTCTTGCCTAAACTTAATTAATAACATAGCTCTAGGCTACCAGTCACAGTTTTTGATTTCTAGCGTGATAGTTATCTCATTGCAACAACGCCAACCACAGTAGCCTAATGGTCTGCAATTCTCTTATATACATACTTATTAGTAGGCCTAACCTGGTCGCTCATTCCCATTCATCTCTCACTCCTGTTCATTCAGTATTGCCAACCTCCACTTAGATCTGAACTGGTACACATTAGAAATAAGGCGCAATGGAAGTGGTGTAGCATTCCAGATCCTACAGGTCCTGCACATTTTATAGAAGAGAGCCTAATGTTTGTCCTCGCATAAGGGTATACATAGGGAATGATTTAATGATAATAGCTACTTGGAGAAGAGGAAAATAATCCAGAAATAAATGTGGTAAGATGTGGAAGTATTGGTACATGAAGATTCCAATTTATAATATCCGAGTTTGTTCTAGGCCTATTTTTCTATTTTTCTATTTTTGAATTTTTGAATTTTTTTTAACTTAATTAATGACATAGCAGCACATATCACTGTTATTGGTCACAAGCTTAGGGTTATTGAATCTTAACAATATTAACCTCGGGACAAGAGTGGAGGATTCCTCTTGTATGTCTTTGTAACTTAGTCAATATCGTTCCCAATCATCCATATATGCAATACAATACAATACAACTTGGCATTTATACCACGCTTTGACAAGACATGTTGCAAGTCTTGCACAAAAGCGCACTGTGCTGCATTCTAAGTCATAGATCAGAGGGAGAATAGGTAGGTCTTCAGTTTTGTCTTGAAAAGTGCAACGTTGTGGCTTGACGGACTGTAATTGGGAGACTATTCTAACTATATATGTTATTTGTAGCCTATTGTAAATATTGCAATGTAACAGAATACTGAGTATACTTGTATGACGCATCTTAATAGCCTCGAAGAGGTTGATATTCAACAAGGAGAAGTGTGTCTCTAAAGAATGTTCGAGAAAACGGCGTTTCAGTGATTGAGGCGAGAGAGGACGAGGCAATATACACAGAGGCGGCGATCCCGGGGGGGTCCGAGGGGACAAGTCCTCCACACTTTACAAGGAGGGCACACGTTATACGTTTGTCTCCCCCACATTTCTTACCCCTCTCATTGGGTGTCCCCCCATCTCTCAGACGAGATCGCCGCTTCTGAATATACGCCTGTGTGGCAGCAGCATCAGAGGACAGTGTTCGCATTTGTGTGTTTATGCGTGTGTTATATATTTATGTGTAGGCCTATGCGTGTGTATATTCCTGTAATTAAGAAAGGTTCAGTCTATTTGAATACATACCGTTGATGCGTATGTTTCTTGCAGCTGTTGAAGATTGGGCGCATCCCATGTCTTTCTTCTTGGTTATATAGCGCTACATGAAATCGACGAGAGGCCATTATACACGATGAGGCCAATCATTGCAAGTTCACCCCACAGCTACTGCTGGCCATTTTGTTACCAGATTCCCGAAAACGTACCTGTGGTCGTAATCGCCAATGAAAACCAAAAGAAAAGCCAGGTTGTAGAGAATGAGCTGAAACACAGGTACTACTGAGCGGTGGTGGCGTCTATACGACAGCGGAAGAGAGGGCAAGAGGAAATGCTGCCTCCTCAGCTGCAGTCGAGCATCGAGGCAAGCATCGTCAGACGACGCACTCGACAAGAAATAGGTGTAATATATATACCCAATGGATGCATCTTTGCCTGCAGTATAGTTGACTTCAGGATGCACGTTCCGCCTTACACAGGGATATGTATGCGACAGCAATCGCTGACAACTTGCAACAGCAATAGCAACAGCCAGCAGCAGCAGCGGCGCTTTATCACTGTGCGTCTTCCACAGATCTCGTGCAGGCTATACCAGCATCTCAGGAAGAGGAAGACTATAGTATATTATACTAGCTGGGGTACCCGGCGTTCGCCCAGGTGAAGACGATTATGGGGAACCTTGATTGAGGACGAAGTTGTGGGGAGGCATTCCTGTTCTTGCAGCATCTGCAGTCTGTCGTTCCTGACTGGCCCGAGTGGACTATGCAGCCGTGATCGAGGCTGCCTGTCTGGCAGAATTCACCTTTCCTCAATCTAATCCCTCCTCCTCGTCTATAATTCCTCTTCTATTTCTCCGTGTTCTCTAATTTCTATTCACTCTTTCTTCTCACTCACCTGTCCAAACTTTCTCGTCTTCCTCTACTTCTCACCCTACCCCCAACCGCTTCCTCTTCCCACCCCATCCTCCTTTTCACACTTCTCACCCTCTTCTTATCGTCACCCTTGTCCTTTCCCCTACTCTATAATCGTTCCCTACGACTTCCTCCTCTTCCTCCTTAACAATCCATCAACCCTGTACTGGGTGTCCGAGGTGTTCCCCGAGCGAAGCTGTAAAAGTGTAAACGGAGAGACAGGCAGGCAGGCAGGCACACACACACACACACACACACACACACACACAATCTAGATTATGCATGTAAATAAATAATATTTATAGTGCAGACCGATTGTGCAAACTTTACTTCACCGTAGCTTGCTCAGATGGACCATTTCTTGTAAAGTCTTTGCAATGTAATGTAATGTAAATCCACGAAAATTTCTCAGCGCACACAAAAGCCACGTCAGAGAGACCAGCATAATCACCCGCGCTATACCAGTTAAAGTCCGCAATAGCCAATCCTCTCGTTTCTTTCCGGTGACAGGTCAGATCGTAGAGTGAAGCTCTGATGAGGTAGTTCTGCTGTTGCGTGCACAGTGTCAGATTATGGTACTCCATTGTTCACGTATAATTATACGTCTATACAAAGCAGAGAGGCAGACAGAGAGGCAGATGACAGATAAACGCTGGTAGGCTACTTGTACGAAGAAAACTTTGCTTTTATGGGTGTGTGAGGGCGCGGCGTAGGTTTTTGCCCCGGGAGACGTGGAAGACGGCGTGAACGGGATTCAGGAACCCCAGGATTGCGTGTATCAAATGTTCCCCGGGTCAACAATGTAAGTTTGGAGTGAATTGCTCTGAAACTGTGTAATTGCATCGGCTGCCAAGGACACACATACAGACAGAAAGCTTGTCTTATAAGACAAATACATGTACGACATTGTATGTATATCCTATCTCTCACACCCAACACTATTTATTAAGCCTAATATTTTAAAAATTCACCAGGTATATTCACCTCAGATTGGTAGGCCTATATTGATAAACAAATTTACATAATTATAAGCTACTCAGCGGCGACGTGGCGTAGCTACCATTGAGGCGCAGAGGCGAACGTGCCTTAATTCTTAGGCTTTTTAAATTATTTTTTCATTGAAATATTTAGTTATTGAAATATTGAGTTATTGAAATATTGAGTTATTGAAATATTGAGTTATTGAAATATTTTTTCAGTGAAAAGTCACCTTAGCCGCCCGGCATTAACTGCTGACAGCTTGATGTGATCTTTTTTCTGTGGCAGAAGTTTCCCGCGTGATATTCGTTGCATAAACTTGCATTAGCCTACTGTAGAGTGTAGACTATGCATGATCTATTCTAGCCGGTGAATTTCCGCTTAGAATAGTATCATGTTTGCATGAAAACTGGATATAGACGGCATCGTCATCAACAGATGATTATTGTTACCCTGTTATTTACAGAAAGTTACAGTAGTTAAAAGTGCCCATCATTGTTCATGCTTTTGTCACCAGTAGGATCGATATCACTGTTGTTCCGTTCCCGCAAGTCTTCCGGCTGGCCTAATAGGGCGCCTGGACCTGGTCATTCGCTCTGCTGCCAGGCTTGTTGGTCATATTCCAAAATATCCACAGTAACCCAGACTTACCCAGTTACAGCATGTATACATGCGTGATGACCTGTGCTGGCTTCCTGTCTCGCAGGCGTCGCAGCGCATTAGCTACAAGCTAGCAGCGCTACCAACAATTAAGGCACTTTTTCGGTAGGTGTTTTGCAAGTGAGGCAACCATTCAGTACGTAACACCCAAGCAGGAACCATATCCGACCGCAGAGTCTCTGCACGTCGGAAACTAATGGTAGACCTAGTAATGAAGTAAATGGAGAGTGTTGATTGGATATAGACGAAGAAGAGTTGAATCTGAATGGAAATATAGATCTATTGAACATGATGATGATATCCAAGCCCTCCATATTTATTCCCAGAATTAAGGAGCAGCTATTTGCGTCTCCGTGGAAAAATTGAGGAGAATTAAGTTTGGATTGTTTCAAGTTAGGCCTATTGTTATTAAACATTTTTTCTAAATGTAGGCTAATGATTCTGCCAGAGCTTTTAATTCATCTTTTTGAATTCATAATAAGCGTAATAACTGTACTTTCTTTATCTTATTCGTTATACCATGTAGTTTTAAACAGTTAAATAGTTATAATTAGGCCTATAGCTTTTATATAATTATAAGAAAATTTGCATAGGGGCTTATAGCACTCTGTAGTCTAGACATCTGGTTTTTTCGGGGATTGGGGTGCGGAGCTTTGGGACGTAATATATATTTGAATTGGTTCATGACTTTTGTGACGACATGTGACGAAGGGAGTCGGTCAAAATTCGTCCAAAATTGCGTGATGTCATTTATGGACGGCCTCTTGTCACACAAAAAACAGATACTAGTAGGCTAGGCTAAAAACTCTTTCTATTTATTCACCGTCTGAGAATTAATAAACTGATTCTCGCGACGAGTATTTTTGGTGCTCTAGAGGCTAAGGAACATGGCAAAGGGCCAGCTGGGGGTTTGGTTTTGTTTAAGCTAAAAGTGAACTATATTAATTTTGGAGTGGCCAACTGGACCAACAAGCGCAGTTGGCGGGACACTTGCCCCCTCTGACCCTCTGTTGATCCGCCACTTAATAATACTTAAATTCGATCTACAAGATCAGTCAAGGGCCTGTAGCCTGCAGGCTGCCATTTCTTGTTCCCACAATTCCTGGCGGTGTGAATAGTGCCCTCTGGAGAAAATTTATTATCAGACCGCTTTCCGAAATTGCGTCGAAGTAGTTTTTGTTTTAAGTTTGGGATAGTGAGCTGGTTGTATTTCCAAGTGCATGTAAGTACTTTATTCCAGCAGCTAAGCTTTTATTACATTATCATGATACAATGTGATGTAGTTACCGTGTTTGGCAAAGTTGTTGGCCAATGTATTGAGTGCGGTTCGGTTCACGCAATCGGGTCAATAGCTACGCTGAGGGTAATTCCCTCCCTCGTTTTATCAAGTGGTTTATGTGTGGCGTCCATTCATAACACTGTGAACAACAGTGCGCGGTTTTGATTTTGTTTCGCAATTACAAAGTTATACACGCACGCATACAGCACACTTCTTGACTAGCTTGAACTGTCCACCATCTGCTTGAACTGGTGGCCATTATCAGGCTAAACTTTTTTACACGTAAGGTGTAAGTGAAGGGCACGAGTGAAGGGTTTTTCCGTTGCTTGCCTCACAGACATTTGTGGGTGAGTAATTTATCCAAGGTCGCTATACAGTGACTTGAGGTAGGTTCGAACCTGCAGCTATCTGGTTACAAGACACAACATGTCACTGCAACACCACGTCCAAGAATATCTAACTGATGTAATACATGTATGGCTGATCTTGTTAATTAAAAAGAACTAGTCTTCTAGAACGAATGGCCAGAACCTGAACCCAAATTTTACACCAGTGCCTTCAATGGGTCAACTTGAGTTATTTTCTGTCTCAGCCTTTTATTTGCACATTGAGTTGAAAACAAATAACTTCAGCTGTGGATAAGATATGGATTTACTCTGAGTATAACAGGTTTAGCAATAGACATTCAGTTAAAAAATTACATTCTTTTTCTGTTTCATTCAGCTCTGACTTTCATGACTGATAAATGCACGATGTCCCCTTGATGAGTATTCTCTGAGCGTTTTCTGATATCAGAAGAATGTCTGGAAGCACAGATGGTGGAGCGCAGAGCTCTCAGCAACTCGACTTCTACCAGGCGATGGCCGACTTCAAGCTCATGTTTCCCAACATGGATGAGGAAGTGATTGAAGCAGTGCTGAGAGCAAATGAAGGGGCAGTGGATGGAACCATTGACCAACTGCTGACCATGAACACGGACTTTGGTGCTGACCAGTCAACAGCTGTCAGTGCTGCTCTCATTGCCAGAGGACAGCCGCCGTTCAGTTCAAAGCCGAGACGCATTGTGGAACTCGGTGGAAGAAGCAAGGTCTGTCCTTTTATATGTGCAAGTTCAAGGAACAGCATACTTATTAAAATTGAAGACTGCATTTATTTGTTAATTGTTGTAAGGGCGTGTGAAGTTCATACACATATTTAATCATGAAGCACCCTTAGTGTTCACAAAAATACTTCTTTGACTAAAGTGATGGTTCCATATCCTTAGAATGCAACACATGGGATGTATTATTTACTATTAAGAGTTTGTTTACAATTAGGTTCATAAACATACATACAATTACCCTTCTTTACTGTATGTAGGACAGGCAAGTTTTAAATGTATCGTATGGTATGACATATGTATATGTTCAGACAAGTTTCAAATGTGTAGATATATATCCACTGCCTGACTCTACTTGTAATTTCTGGTGCAAGGTTACTTAACCTGAAAATCAGTCCTAAAACTTTTTATTTTATTCTTAAGTTATTTCTTTCTTTTTTTCAAGAATTTATTTGTTATCTTAATGTCATTATGTTATCTCTTCAAATTATAAAGTGAATTGCTGTGCAGGTACAGACATTACGATTAGACCACCACTCGTCTCTATTGTCTTCGCAACTTCCCATTTGTATAAATGTCCAATTGGATAAATGTTGCTTATTTATCATACAGCATAATGATTCACTTATTAATGTAGAACGAATGTAGATTCTCAATCTTCCAACCGATTTAGTAATCGTGCACATAACTATTTAATTTTTGCACTTGTGGCTTCAACGTAAAGTGTTGCAATGTCTAAATTTTACATCTGTTTAATAAGTTCAAGATTGATTTAAAATGTATGCTGAGCTCAGTTAAGCGAAACTGTGCAGAGCTACTTATGCATCTTCTAGCATTACATAGATTAGATATATAACCTAATTAGGTTTGCCATTTTTTGCATAGTTGACAACTTCAGAAGCTTCGAGTGGCGGTTATGAAGGTGATACTTCAAGGTTATCATTTGGTCAGCATTTAGCCTCAAAATCATCAATTAAAAGCAGTGTGGGTAGTGATTCTTCTTCAGTCCAGCTGCCAAGAAAGGTCAAGTCACGAGGGTTCTCGTCCATTTCCAAAAAGTTTTCTGAAGATCTGCTGGTTGACACGACAACTGATGATTCGCGTGTCTTCAGTAGTTCGGTTGATGTTCGTGATGGGGCCTGTGGCGGGGACGAGTTCACTCCTTCCCAGCAGTCATGGGACGACGATAGTTTTCTACCTGCAGCCCCTGCGCCGCCCATACCTCCACGTTCCCCGCTGCTTTTGGCAGCACCACTGCCCCCAAGGATGTCGCTTTTAGGAGGCCCCACAACCTTTGGACGTGGTGTTAATGGAAGTCTTACGACGCCTGAGCAGAAGAAGACACCAACAACGACGAGACACTGGGACCCACCGATGCTTGGCAAACTGCCAGATGACTTCCTGCGTCTTGAGATTGCACCATCGACACAGACAGTATTCAAGACTTCACCGACTTCAGCTCTGCCTGGCACATTTATGAGTCATTCGGCACACGAAGCAACGCGTACAAGAGCGGCTTCTCAAGAAACCTCTCCAGTGCCCGGCACCAGAATCCGACCAGCTCGGCTAAGTTCAGAAACAGGGCATACTCGAAGCCATCACCACCATACCGCTGGAAAGGTAAGTGTAATTTAGAAATGTGTAGCTCAGTCTTTTCCTTTTCGACTGAGCACCAACAGTTATAAAAGGCCTACATAAGCTGAAAATTGATCCGATAGCTAAATATGTTAGAATTATGGTTTCTCTTCCTTGCTTGTTATCTGTTGTTGCTTGTCTTATTTATGCTTTGTTTATTGAGACATTGTACAATGACTGGAAGGGTTTCCACTGCTTTCCAGTAAGTATACACTGACTTTTTTATTTTCCAGATTCATTCATCTGAATTGCATAGACCGTACTCGTAATGACCTAATCCTGATATTATTACAGATGCATTTGTTTGCTTTTTGTCTACTTTTGTGTTTAGGTTTAATCTTGTCAGATATCATGTTAAATCTTGTGTTAATTATATTCATATTATTATATATATATATTTTATATTTTTTATGTTGTGTTGATTATATTCTTATTGTGAATGCTAACTCCTCTTAGCAGATCTCCTGAATAAGCCAGTAAGTTGTGCTTAGCCTTATGGTAGCGCTTTAGAAATTTTGAGTTGGCATTTAGAAATTGCAGAAGAGTTAAAAATTATTATGTATTTTTAATAAAAAATAGTTATTGTGATGTATTTAGAGCCACAGAAGTTCACATGATGGAGTTGTTTCAGTACCGCATTCGTGCGAGTGCCAGCATCACTCGTGTGGTGCCGTCACGATGCATGAGCGTCCCTCAAACAGCAAACGGCGTCTAGAGATTGATGCTGATACTTGGCAGATGCTCGAAGACGAGAGGCTGGCCCTCGTGTTGCAGAGTGAAGAATTTCTGTCTGAGCTGAGGCAGAATGAAGATTTTATGAGGTCACTTGAACATGGTAACTACAAATATTTGGTGTAGTTTTTACCTATTATGTTGTATTGTGTTGGTCAGTTTACAATAAAATGAGTATTAATGAGCATCAACATCATTCTTAATGTACTTAATATGCATCATATATTACTAGTAGGCTAGTAGCAGTAGTTTAGACTGCCTAGGTAGATTTTTACCATTGTCACTTTGACAGATAAGTTTGACGAAGTGTGAAGGCATGTAATATTATTTTCTACTGTCTAATGTCTAGGGAATGCTTTGAGCTCTGCATGCTAAAATCATTATTTCTAAATCAGGTGAAAATATTTTTGCAATATTTTATTGTTTTCTGCATGGATTTTTTAAGGAAGAACATGCAACAATGTTTCTCATAATATTGTTTTCATGCTAGGGACCTTGGAACCATTTATCTGTGAGCAGTCACTTGATTAAGAAATGTTGGCACAAAGCGCCATTTTTGTTTTTATGACAATTTAAGTTACAACATTCTTTTAGACGGTTTAAGTTGTGATATTAATTCCTAATTATGTTGTCCAATTTCAATGAAAATTGAATTTGAATTGTGAAAATAATTCTTATTTTCATTTAAAATTTATATTAATTCATCAATGTATTTCAATTCTCAATTTCAATTACCATTAATGAAATATAAGTGGTGGTTGTTGTTGTTGTTGTTGTTGTTGTTGTTGTTGTTGTTGCTGCTGCTGCTGCTGATGCTGATGCTGATGCTGCTGCTGTTGCTGTTGCTGTTGCTGTTACTATGATGATGTCTTCTTGTCTGCCTGACATTGTTCTGTCTGTGTTACTTCAGAGGGTCAGACACGAAATTCTGAGGAAGGTGTACAAGGCACGTTGCTTGAGAAGTCGTCTCATCCAGACGACAGTGCTGAGTTTCGTACACTTCTTAAGCACATCGGAGACAGTAAGAAAACTTTAAACAATTAATCTAATTGTTATATCTAGAAATCGAACAATTTGATAGGCAAGTAAGCCTGAGCTGATGCTTCATGACTGTGGTTATCATACTGACTTGAACAGCATTGATGCCTTTAGTTAGGTAACTTAATCATTATGACTGGCGGTTGGGTAGCATAATAAGACTATGGTTATTATATTGACTTGGACAACATTGATGCCTTCGGTTGGGTAACGTAATCGTTATTTTAACAAAGCCTGCTGCTTTTTCAGCTTCCAAGAAGAAATTGGTTGCTGCAGCCCAAAAGTTCTTTGCCAAGTGCAAAAAGAAGTCACAGAAACCAATGTAAGACCTTATTCTCAGATTCACAAATAAACTACTCTGCCTTCCTTTCACTTCACATTCAAAATTCAATGGTTCTGCAGTACTTTAAGACATCAAATCCTATATCCACTCCTCATTATCTTTTTCATTGCTCCAATTTCCAAATACCTTCTAGAAACTTGTCGGCCTATCAGTAATTTTTTATCAAGTCATGCGGCTATATTAGTTCTCAAGGCTCGGCATGTGTGTTCTGTGAAGAAATAACGAGTTTATATTTTGAGCTATTGTGCCAATCTTAAGTACAGACAAACAGTTAAGATGTCTTTGAGGAAAAACGTTCATTGCAAGAGCAGTAACAGATCTCTTTCCTATCTGTCTTAACTTCACAGCTGAAGAAAGGAGCATCATATTTGTGAAGTTATAGATCTTTAGTGGATAAGTTCTAAAATGGTGCAGACTTTGCATTTCACAATTGTTGTATTTCTTATTTACAGCCTGAAGGATACAGCTGCCCCGTCTACGATCAATCTTCTTGATGACGAAGAGACTGAAAGCAAGGACTTGACTGATGACCATTTCCAGTTCACTGATGAACAATACAAGGTGAAGAACTAGGTTTGCTTTGTTTATTATACGTAAAAGTTTTAAATGTTTCACTACTTGCATTTCATCATTAATTGTAGACTACTGATGTCAGCAATTGTTAAGTATTATCAAGTTCCAAACCATGATTTAAGGCTTTCTGCTATTGGCACTAGTCAAATCTTACGTGGTTTGCTATGACTAGCCAGACGTGTTTTGGGGTTTAATTAAATTGAGCCACAAGGGGTAATTGTGTTATGTTTCATCAGCCACTTAAACTGAACTGTAGACATGTGAACAAGCTTATGTTATTTAATTTTTTGTATTAGGTTATACTATTTAGATATATATATGTGTGTAATGTGTATGTGTAACATGCATCTTTCTTCATTGATTATCAATTAAAGGTGTCTGAAAAATAAATTATGATAAATGTATGATGCTCATGTGCACAGTGCTTCTTCAGTTACTATTGGCTTACACTGAAAACTATAGAGTCCTGGCAATTCAAGAAAGAATAGCCAACAAACGAGACTATATTATATATGTGACCCACGGCATCAAAAGGGTTCACATGTCGGAAATTTCAGAATATGAGTATTACACATATTTGTAAAGACCCCATTGTTTGCTTTAAAATTTAAAGAAAATTTTGATTCTACCTTTCATTTTGACAAAGTTATGAATGCAAATGTGTCCACTTGTGGGAAATTCAGAATCTGGGTAAAAAATTTTTAAAGTTCATGAACAATATGAAATGCTAAACAAGACCCTTTACAACATCATAAAATTGTATGTTGAAGCACTGAATTTCATAAAATTTGAGATACTAGATAATTAAAAACATATTTTTGCACATATTTATATTAAAATCTCGAAATGAGCGAAAATTGACTTGTGAACATTATTTGCTGTTTTTCTAGCAATGTAATTGGCCGACATCCGACTCATTTGATTCCTTGGGTCATATATATATATATATATATATATATATATATATATATAATATATATATTGATGGCTTTTGTTTTGAATGCCTCATTGCTTCTTTCATGCAGACTTTGCAGTGTGGTGGTAGCAACAAATCTTCGATGGTTCTACTGGCAGTAGATATGAGTGGTCAAACATTGCAGACAATTATATTTTGAACACATAGAAAGTGGCATTGCCACTTATATAATAGATTATTGGGCCAGACTGAAAAGAGTTCAAGTACTCTCTAGTTGATCTTCAGCTGGGCGTGTCCAGGTTGAGTTACCGGTATGTTGTCCAGTAACTGTCGAAGAGGCAGTTCTTTACAATTCCATGTAGCAGAAGAAAACTCATAAATTCATGCAATGTTCACTTTGTGTACATCTGAGCATCACTGTTTGTCTGACCTAAGTTAATCTAATGGCGATTACTTCTATAGCACTGCTGTTATGATGGCCACAACATCAGGCGATGGTTCCTTAGAGCGAAATTGCAATAAAAATTGTAATCTGTTGGGGATGCTAGATATTAGTAATGTATGCCTAACTAAATTTCTGAGTGTTTCTGTTCAAATCTTATACTTCTGAAAACTGGATGCCAAATTCTATAGAAACAGCTGAAGTTTTAATGAAGTGAACAAAATTAAAATTTCATGTCCACTTGTCCAGTGGAGAATAGATTGTTAAGTTTATATATTTTCCTAATTAATGTAACCTGTTTGATTTTAAGTAACATGATTAGTCAAGTGATTGACTTATTCTGTGGGTTTCGGAGAAGATCTGATTATTTACAGATGATTGATTGATTGTCATTCTTCAGTGGTGGTCGCAGCATTGAGGCTTTTGGGAAATGGACGTCCTTTGTGGAATCCTCGTCATCTGCCAGATAACATTTCCATGTGGACCAGATTTCTGACAGTGTTTTGTAGGGAGTTGTTACCAGGTTATTGCATATGAGAACTTCTTCCCCAGGACCTTCTCTCTCTGTCAATTGTGACTTCTGACAGAGGTTATCAATAATTGCTGTTCTAGCTTTTCAATAATGAGGTTTGGAGTATGTAATTTGTTCCTGCATAATTACATTTCATTGCCTAACTGGTAACTTTTCAGTAACTAAACTTTGCCAGCTTATGGGCTTCTCTTTCTGATTCCGATATTTATGACTTGTAAGACATGTATGTTCGAGACTTTTGTGCTGTTGGATCTGGTTTTTCAACATCTTGACTCAAACTGGACTGAACTGGAATGGAATGATTCTAGATGGAATAGTTATTAATTTGTGAGACATTCATGATTTTCATTTAGTAATGCCAGTAAGCAAAATTAAGTGGTAACTCGGACATTCAGATGTTTACACACTTCTCACTCATACCAAGACTTTATTCCTTTTATCATGGGCATGTAATTGTAATTTTTTGTGCCTCTTGCACAGTTGCTTGCATAACGATGATTTGCTAAATGTTACAAGTCGCTGTAATTACGTACCAGTATTTAATTTTCTGCACCCATGTGTTGTCATAATTGGGATAGTGATGAAGAACGGTTAGTGGACACCTAAGGAGTTTCTCTGTAGCGATGCCTCATGTATGATGCTATATTGCATTAAACATTGTAGACCACTCTTCAATGTATTGTACACTTAGATGAATGTGTCAATCTGTGTGACTGAGAAGAGAAGCTTTTAAAATGCTCTCTAAGTAAGCAGATGATAATAATTTATATATTATATAAATGCATACATTTATGCAGACATGATGCCATCCTAGCTTTAATTGATCTTCAGTTTGAGATATTACAGTCCTAAGCTGTTTGGATTGAATCACTTAAGTTTTGTTATTTTCGAGTTATCAGTATTTATAGTCATCATGTTTGTTGATAGTAGGCACATATAATTAAATTAATGTTCAGATATGATTTGCATTATTTATTATTATTATTGAAGTCAGTTATAGATATATATATATATATATATATATATATATATATATATATATATATATATATATATATATATATATAATATATATATAGTATTTTCATTTTTACACAGTTACACCTGCATTGAGTTTCTTGAACAGTGACGCATGTATGTTTTAATCGTGTATTAATATACACTTACAAGTGAGCTTGATGTTTTTCTAGTCTTTTTACCAGTGTTGCTATTAATGAGCAAAGATCAAATCAGTACATGAAAGTCCTATATTGCATGTGAATTAAACTTAGTTACAACTTTTATTAGTCAATTATTTGTTCACTATAACTTGGTTTTGTATTCTTGCGTTCAATACACTTAAATGTTTTTTGCTGAATGTTTTCAGGTTTGCTTTTGTTTGCTATACTGCTAAGCTAATTCTATATAGAAATTGGACATTAATACACTAAAAGGCAACTAATAGTCAAACATAAACGTATTTGATTAGTTCACTTCTGCCCTTTTTTCCTTTTTTGTATAGTAACCCTTGCTTGCTTTCTTGTTGGGCATGCTAGTCAACGTTAGTGTTCAAAAGCAAACAGTTCCATGGTACATTCGCATATAGTTAGTTTCTTAAGCGCTGCTCTAAATATGCATTGGAGGCACCAGCTTTTCCATAATCGCTGAACATTGCGGTTCCTTGGTTCATCCGCTAGTCACAGTTTCACGTTTCTTTAATATCGTTTGTATTTCTGGCTTGTCGTTGAAGGTTTTTTAGTGTGTGGTGCACGCGTTTCATAATTGCTGTTTTTCACGTTCTGGTTCCTTTTGGTTTCATCTAGTCCTCTTAGAAATATCAGGATTGTTCAGTTCCTGTTTTTTGATTTTACTTTATTAGTCATTTTGATATAAAATTTGCAGTTTGTAAATCTTTTGATAGAAAGATTTAGAGTTTTTAATGGTAAAATGCTACTGTACATGATAAGGCCAAACTTATTGTGTGCGTAAGATCAGTATTGAAATGCTCTCAGGAGTTGATCCGACATAAATTAGATCTGAATTAATTCAATGCGTAATTTTAAACCTTGTCGTTGACAGACGTTTCCTTATACTTCAGGATATCCAACCAATTTTGCATTATATTAAAATTTAACTTGTGATTTTTCAGAGACATTTGTGCAGAAACATATATGATTAGACATATTAATCTTTATTTTATTGTGATAAAAATGAGTAGTTTTTTTAGGGAACTGTTCAGCAGTGTCACATATCTCGACCTTCATGACTGAGTAAATTTACACAGGCTTGAGCTCATAGCCCACATTTGATATAAGGTTTCTTTCTTTAACGTCCAGAGCGTTTTTGGTCATGCTCCACACTATCTTTGTGACCTTATGTGGCGTCCTCTTTTGGCTGCCTTTTGTCGTCTTATTTGTTTTTTGGACCTCTTGGTACCTCTGGCTTGAACTGCTTCTGTTCAGTTGACCTTTTGCCTTGGAATGATATTCACTCTCTGGCCGACTCACTCTTTAATTGTAACTGAGGGTGCATCTGTTTCTGTCCGTATATTTAAGACTTCACTTTTCTCACAGGACTTGCACTGACAGCACCTCTGACTAGGTTGTACTTAAAGAGATTTATAGAAATATGCAAATACAATTTACAGCCTAAACAAGTTCATATTTTCTTTAACTTTTACTGAGTTTACTTGTGCGCACTGATATTTTGTGGGCAATTCCAGCATTTTGTAATGAATGAACTAGTGTGCTCAGAATGTCTTATTTTATGAGTCAATGGCTTATATACTGCTTCTTGTACAGGGTTGATTTGTTTTCAAATACATTTTCTTCTTTGCTGCAAACCAACGACTGTCTCTTCGTCTGTATATCAGCTGCAGCCTGTTAGCAGTATTGTTGAGTTTGATGAATAAATGGTGTTCAGTATATTGTAGTTGCAACTACGATCAGTCATATGTGGAGAATGCATCTTTGTGGTATTCTGACTACTTTGTATATGTGTGTTAGACCAGTGCATTAAGGTGCTAACAAATTGTATTCAAGTTTCGTCATTATTTAGTTGTCACTATGGATATATTTAGGAGAGTTTTATGAGTTCAAGCCCCAAATGAATATTTTTATTTTTATTGTTAAAAATTATTCTTAAATGCAAAATTGAATCTTTGGACGATTTGTGATGAAACTGCTCCTGTATTGTTTTGTGGCTTTGCATCTGATTGTCAGTTTAATTGCCTGTGGATTTTTTGGTCAATATTTTCATATGCAAATTTGATGGTGCCGAAGGCTGCACCACACTTACATAGATAACAAGGTCTTATGGCTAACTGAGCTATGGATGGCACCATAGACATCTTACATGATGGCTTTTCAATCATGTGTGTGAAATTATGAAAAATTCAGTACAGAAGAGGTGATTTTTGTGTTTTATTGAAATTCTGTTTCTCTTGGTGCTACTAAACTAGTAATTCTATACCTCATAGTATTGTACGATTTGCATAATTTTATGCATTACCTGTGTTCGTGATGGTGTATTGGCATACATGTACTTTATACATTTTGATAGGCAGAGCAGAATAGTTCGTTTTTTTACTGCAGGGTTGTCAAGAAGTTGCTGCTCATATATTTGAATAGTTATTTTAGTAACTTTATTTGCTTATTGGATCTGTATGTATTTTGGCAATCGTTTGAGTTTTCGTTGCAGTTCTCAAACGATTTTCTTGTGACCCATCTTTTCATGAGTAAGCCTCATTAATGTAGTTTAAATAACAATTGTCCAGCTGATTCTTTGCCACTGAACAACCATTTTCTCTGAATAAACAGCCATGTGCTGAAAAGTTATGGCTTTTGATGCATTGTTCAATGTAAACTCCTAATTTGGAAACTGTTCTAGGTAACGATGCTGACTGTTTAAATACCGTTTGTATGATGTTGATTCAATGCTCTTGTATATAAATACTCATTGATGTTGACTGCTAATGAAAGTACTTGCCAGTATGATTAGAAATATTTAAAGTTTTTAAACACCTAATATATCCACTGTGTTCATGATATTGATGCTGCTGCATTTTGCTACTGCTTATTATGATATTGATTGATTTAAATTAATAAACAAGTTAGACACTGTCTGTTTTCATTGTCAAAACGCTCTGAAAAGAAACAGATGAAATTCTTGCAGGAAAATTTTACATTTGCTGTTGGGAAGATAAAATACCCTTTCTATGACAGTTTTGAACAGTGTAGTTTGTTATGTGATGAACTAAAGATGGCTTTTCAAAGAAACTACATGTAATTTTTTTTGCTCATACTCGAAAGATTTTTTGGATTGATACAATACTAATACAATTTCAACAGACAATCAAAATCCTTTAGTATCAAACTGTTAAAAGTTATCAATGTAATGTTAGTTGAATGAGGTTCTGATTTTTTTGTCATGTTTATTGAACGAACAACTATTTTGAGTCAAAATAGTCAGGTAGATTGTGTAGGCCTACAACAGCATTGCGATGGTTGATGAGTAGCGTAAACACAATTTTTGGGGTAGAAGGGTTATTAGTACCCGGAGTACTCCCACTTTTTGGAATGGATAGTGCTGTATCTCCCCCACACATTTTATACTCAGAACACCAACCTATGTTCAATTGGATCAATTCTGCCAGATCAGAGATTCTGCACCACGGATTCGAACATGCTGCCTGAAAATCGACCATAGGCCTGTGCATATGAAGATCGACCATTTATATCGTTACTATCCCCATCTGACAGTGTATTCTCAAGATCTTTACATTTTGCCATCAGCTCAATGTTTTCCATTTGATTTGATTTCTTCACGTCATAAAGAAAGCTGAATAATATGTTCCCGTATGTTATTCTTTATACACTGAGGCCATTTGCCGATGTCTTGTAGGCCTACAGTCACTGTCATTTCAGATGCTTGCACTGTTGTCTGTGCGTGGGCTAATCCGTTATTTGTTTCACTTGTCTGGTCTGTAAATTCTTTTTCATCAATGTTTGCAATATTGTCTTCCTGCATTTCTTGACCAACGTTTTCAAACTGGTGACATCCTTTCTCTAATCGCTGATCTTGCTCAACGTCATTGCTCACTTGTTCGTAACGCAAGAACTTCAGCATTGCTTCTGAAAATATGAACTCAAGAAGCATAGTGAGTCCAAGGTTTCATCACCAAGACGGGTTCGCAACCTGTAGCAGATAACACCGACACCAAAAAACGCCCGTTTAGCTTCAACACAGTCTACTTGCTACGGGTGTTCAGTAAAAAAATAATGTCAACCGACTCTTCATATTAGCCTCTCTGTCATGGCGTTTCTATCTTTGTAGAGAGTTAAGAGTCATTCTGTGGGCTTTATCCAGTGTTCCCTTAATAACTGTAGAAATACAGAAAAATATGAGTCTTATTGGCATAGTACAGAAATCTAGTAGCTCAATTATTCAGAGTTATACCTCACAGGCTCTCATGAAATACAGGGCCTACTATATCATATTCACTCATACAATCATGTGTATAAGCCCTCTATAATAATTATGTAAATAAAATAAAGTTCTGCGTCTTGTGTTCTCATGAATTATGATGATATTAATATTCAAACCCATACTTTAAAAATTCCGGATGTTGTGTTTGAAAAGTTCCGGAATTTTGGTATTTATAAAAGACTGGAATTCTGAAATTCCGGAATTGCAATCTCTAGTTGTAGCGATTTCTTGACCACTACTTCTGTAGGCCCTATAACAATTTAAGCCAACATTAATCGCGTTACCGACACTCCACCCTAAACAAAGCTCGATGCGGTTGTCTTATTCCTTTGCTACAACTGTCTTACTCTGCGTTGAGCAGTCTGATTTTCTTGATGTTCAAAGGCTTCGCGGGATGGGGTGGGGGTGAATTGGCGCAGATGGTCCGTAAGTCAATGCTGTTAGTGGCACCCGCGGTTATATTGAGCCGATGAATCGCTGGGCTGATTGGTTACTGCTTCCTTCTCTGTCTCTCATTCATGTGACTTATGGCAGAAGCAGAGAAGAGCAGAGCGAATATATGCTGAACGTCTGGACTATTGATGTGATCGCCGCCATTGAAGAGTCAGTAAAAATACGAAATGTTTACTACCTCGAGTACTTCTTGGTATAACGTCAACTGAGGGGTTACCATTTATTCTAATAAACTGCATTGTCCAAAGTTTTCAGCGCATGAAAGCTACAGGAACCTACGGAGAGAACTAAAATAATGTGCCTCTAGAATGGCAACGTTCAAGTGGCTAACTCCGCTGTCGTAATGAAGAGCTGCACCTCTTTAGAATATGTATTCATTGGCTCCATCGTCTGCTGCTGGAGCCGATGCCGGTGCGTGCTGCCGTCGCTGCCTCGTCTCGTCAGTGTTCCTGATTCACGCTAATATATATATATATATATATATACATATATATATATACACATATAGATATAATTTACATATTTATTACAGAAACGTTCGAATACTCTAAAATGGCCGGAGATCGAGAAGACAACGTCTACAAGGCGAAACTGGCTGAACAGGCCGAGCGATACGATGGTAAGAGACAAGCCGGTTGGGATGAGATAATGGGGTCTGTCTACTGTTGTAGCGCGGACGGAATTGCAGTTCTATAGGGTTAGAACGTGCTGTGTGGCAAATTCTCTTGTAGAGGCATAACACCTTGCACTGCCACCGTCTTCCATGTTCGCAGCACGCTAAGCTAATAAAGTTATGCCTTCATCTTTAGTGTCTAGACGTAAAATTCTGTACACAGTAAGACACTCAGATATAACTACATTGTATAGCCACATAAACGTAGGTTTCTTGATGAATTTAGCCTACCTATAGCATTAAAGAATTTCTTGTTGTGGGATATCGGTATGCTGTTGGTAGAAACTCCTGTCTTAGATGACCTTGTTTTCTGGTAACTTCTGTAGTGTCGGGTTATATAAGTTCTCGTTATTATTTATTATAATTTGTAACAGTACCTATTTGGTTGAAAGGACAATAATGCTGCTGTTATTCATAATGATGATCGACACAATTAAATTGTTAAGTATCTGGTCCATCCATGAAGTACATGGCACAAGGAAGGTGGAGTATGGTCATTATTTTATAACTGTGCAGCAGCGTTTCCCAAACTGTGTTCTGGGGCGGAACCTAGGGTTCCGTGAAGTGAAGACAAGGGTCCCGCGGAAAACTTTCAGTGTGAACAATAAGCAGTGGCGTCTTTAGGGCTAGTGTCACCCGGTGTGGTAAATCATGGTGTCACTCCTCCCGACTTCTTCCACAAAGTGCTAGGACCTTCTCCCACACTCCAACTCTTCCATTACCAGACCATTACAGAATCCTTAGTAATATTTGTAAATTATTAAGGACCTAAAAACCCTAAATTAGGCCTACAATTACAAAGGACAGAGCAACAAAGCAATAGCGTCCGTGGTAGGCCTAAATGCGTTTAGGAAATAGGCTACATCAACAAATTAAAATTATGCTTTCAATCCAACATTTAATGTTACCAGGGGTGTAACAAGCAGAGGGACACCGGCCCCCCCAGTTTAAAAACTGGGATGGCAAAGCTCCCCAGTGTTAGTGCTATGTGCCCCCCCAAATCGGTTCATTTTATGTTTCTCCAATGGCACTTTAAGATAACTTTTGTTAAAATAATTCGTGCCCCCCCATTTTTCAAATTTCTGGGGGAGAAAAATTCAAAAAGTTGGGGGGCAAAAATGTTTTTTTGCTTCGCGCAATATTTTCCAAATTATGCTCCCCATTTTTCGAAACGTTGTTACACCTCTGAATTTTACCGTTACATGATAAAAGTTTCTCTGTTGAAATTGTACTAATATTAACTCCCCAAATAACAACATAAATTAATCCTTAGGAGCAAGGGGCATGAAATGCAGGAGAGTCCATAACTGTTCTATTTACATGAAGTGCATTCTACACAGGATTACAGGTCATTGTTAATTCATTATAACTCATGATTATTCTGTTTTTTATTGCATCCATCACACTCATAAGAGGCGGCAGACTAACAAGCAAATCATCCTCCGACTTCCTCGCCGTCGTGCTTCTCTCTGTCTTTTGAAATTTGAACAATTTTGGTGAATATAAAATCTGCTTCCATCCAGGCCTAGGGCTCGGATTTCGGTCACTGCTTTGCTTAAGGAGGCTACGGGCACCGAATTTCTGTCCGTGACCCTACGTCCATCTATTTAGTATTAGTAATAGCATACATATACATCATGCATTCGTTAATTATCTCTAACCTGTATATATATTTGCATCGTGAGGATCAGTTAACCGGTTAGGGTCAGATTATATGATGAAGAGAAATTTTTTATATTGTGCAATGTGCATGTCTTATTGGCTGAATAATCAACACAATACTATACAATTCGGCATTTATAACGCGCTTATTGCGACAAGTCATGCTCGAAAGTGCGCACACGTCTCATGCAACGCAACTGCAGTTGTAATGCAGAGCAATTGTGTGCGAAGGACTTGTTCAAGGTCCCTACACAGTGACTCCCCGGATGAGGGTCGAACCCGCTCGCTCAGCACACACTGAACGTTACCAGCTGACCGCTCTAACCGCTCGGCCACCATGCCACACTGATCAATGACATACCGTTCAGCAATTTCAGTATGTGATATAGGAAATGAATTATTTTCATTTTATTTTGCACAATGGTGTCACCCCTTGAGATGGTGTCACCCCTTGAGATGGTGTCACCCGGTGCGGTCCGCACCCCCTGCACTCCACTCGCGATAACAATAAGCTTAAAACAATTTTTTTTAAATGTATAAATAATTTTCAGAGAAGTTTTTTGCTTAAAATCTGTGTATAATCTTATATGCAAGAGAATTCATATGCCATTGCCATCGTGATTTGTGTTGTCATTAATCTAATGTTGGCCTATACCGATAATTGTCTGCATTCTCGAGCATTTGTAACTACAGCAGAATATGTTTAATTCTGGACGGGGGTTCAGCTAAAAAGTTTTTAGATCACAAGGCCAAAAAATTGGGAAACGCTGCTGTGCAACATGCAAGGAACTAAAGCATGTGATGTTCATTCTAGTAGCTTGTATTTGTTGATTTTAATGCTTTTGCTTATAGGCAGATACAATCTGGGTGGTGATCCCTCGTGATTTGAAATACTCGCTACAAAATTATAATGCTTGGATTAACGGAAATTCGTGTCGTTTTTTTACTAATTATTTCAGGTTTCAGGTTTTTGAATTTCTTTATTTTTTGCACTTACGACAATCTTGGCTTTTAAAAAAAAATATAAGTGTGAAGTTCCCAGAATATGAAAAAATATATAAATTTATGTTATGATCTTGTGACAAGTATGACTTTGCTTACTTAGATGGTTATTTTCCTCTACCTTATAAAAATTAGATTTGTGATTGCATGAAACAAATTTATTTATTTATCTATTTAGAGCACACACTATATAGTTTGTTTGGTTAATCTCTAATCTTATAAGTGATCATAACTGTACAGGACATTCGCTTAATATTCATGATCTCGAGTTTTCTGTAAAAAAACTCTAGTCAATATAGACGATCGTTAACCTAGCTGCGTTTTCACACAAATTCTCACACAGTTCAAGTTCCACACTTGGACGATTAATTATCTTGTAATTGATTATCTATTTTTCATGTGTTGCATAATTTTCGTTCAATTTATTAGCACGGCATAAGATATCATTCAACATTGAACAATCAACCTTTGAAATGCAGACTCAACTCACACATACACACAACTGAATAGTGGGCTAAATGGCTATTCGGTATTCGGCCGAATAGCAGCGTTCGGACCTAATCCAAATAGTGGTCTCGTGACATCTGTTTCCGCATTCACGGGCTGACCAAGCTGCAAGAGACAATTTCTAAGTTTCTTTAAATTTGTTTCGTTCCATGTTTATACAGATGGGAGAAGGATGCAAAAAATACATATATGGTTGACTGTTTACTTTTAGTTTACGTATTTAATTTACTGAACTGAAACTTTTGCTTATCAATGCTTGCATTTGAAATTTTGAATGTTGTTGGGTGACCTATTTTGTACACTATTCGTATTCTGCCGAATAGTCGGTCCTATTATATATTTGTATTTGGCAGAATAGTGATAATCGCTTATTCAGTGCTGCCCTAGTTATAATGAGCTATTTAATGTGGCTGTAATAACCGTGAACAACTAATGCAAACTCATTTTCCATACAATTCCTTCAAAACTCAACTCATCTGGTTTGGCACTCCGCAACAACTCAGGAAACTTGATCTTTTGCTTCTTGCTGAAAACTTCCTCCAGTTTACCTTCTTCGCTAGGGTTGTCACACTGAACAGCTTTTACTTTATTGGATTATATCACTAACTTCACACTTTCCTAATACTTTCATCTCTTAGGTCTGTCTTATCCATGACTTGAATAGTTCATACATTTGTCTGTTTTAGAATTTACTATTGTAATCCTCTTCTTATAGACCTCTCCAAGGTCCACCTGTTCTCTATCCAGGCAGTTCTCAATACTTGCTGCCAGATTGATTGCCCACCTTCCTAAATTCCCCAACATATCCTAGTTTATGGTGGTCGATCAATTTCACCAGCTTCTTCTGCCAGTTCGCATTCAGTTCAAAGTTCTTGTCCTGGTCATTAAGTTGACACTGGGTCTTGTTCCAAAATATCTCAGGGATCACGTTCGCTTCTCTCTTTCTACAGCTTCTCATTGATCTCTTCGCTCCTTGGACTGGCATGTTCTCTTTGCCCCACAAGTTGGGACCAGTAATTCATTATGGTCTAAAACAGATCTTTTTACCTCCAGTGCTCTCTGTGGAATGCCCTACCCCCATCTTTATGTGTTACCATTCTTTCTGGGGTCTCATCCTATATTCTTCTCCCTCATCAAACCTACTTATGCACTGGGGATTCCCACACCTGATTGGTCACAGGTGTGAATAAGTTAATAAATACAATGCAATTTTATTGGTGACTCAACTGTAAAATCAGAGGTTTGGGGAGCAAACCCCCATCTGGGTGAAATGATTTTCAAAGATTTCTGATGTGCTTGTGCCAACTAGTTGAGAAAACTTGACTGTAGAATTTGATCATTGATTGTATGGTGTTGATTGGAAGATTATATGGTGAAGAGAACTCGTTTTATCCCCTTGCATTTCTTTAGATTCCATGCTGAGGTAGAAAGCTGCCTCCTGGATGTATATAAATGTGACTGCTTGTGTCATCTAGCACTAGATTACAAATCACTTTGTTGTAATTATGGTTTGAATGTTGCATTTGATTAGTTAGACATTGATCGTTGCGATTCTCGGCTATCTGTAATTTATGTTTTTCCAATTCTGATAGTATACACACGTCTATCTGGGCATTTATATAGCCCAGACTTTAGATCCCTAAGTGTGGTCTGCATTTTGGATACGTTTAAAAGATATGGCCTGTCAAAGTCATAGCGTGCAAATGTTTCCAGAATGTTCTAAGAGCCTTTCTTTGACACTTCATGACTTCAAAGGGAGATGTGATGTAATGAGTGGAGGCAGTCAAAGATATACAGTGATTCAGTATATTGCAGCATGCTAGTGGCTCCAGAATCTTCTAAGAGCCACTATTTGATGCTTCTAGACTTGCAGTGAAAGATATGATGTAACAAGTGCAGGCAGTTGCACAAATTATATCAGTATATTGTGAAACATGGCTTTGAGCAGAAGTTGTCGAGGAATGTGAAGGAGGACAATAAGAGCATTTACAACTATGTTAGAAGATAGCATAATAGGAAAGAGGTCAAGAGGACTATTGAAAATGAAGAAGGAAATGGAGAAATCGTTATGGATGATATGAAAAAGCTCTGCTTAAATGGGCGCTAAATGTTTCAGCTCAGTGTTTATCATGGAATAACTAGGAATCAATCCAAACCATCCATGAACTGAAAAAATATTTAAGTCGGTGTTGGTAGGGCCTATATATTGTCAAAATTATAGGGTGACTAAACAAAACATTTTATTTAGATAATTAAAAAACCAGTTAAAGTCAGTATGTGTACATTATTCTCACTATAAAAGATTTATCATGCTGATCCCTATCATGAGATCTGAGTCTTAAACAATAAACTTCTGGTTTAGCAGCTGAGAGTAAGCGTTGTTAACAAGGACTGCCAAAATATGTAATAATGATAATAGTAATATGCAATGTCTTGTCACAAATACACAGTCCAAAAGTTCTTGTCAGTGGAATTATTATTGTTACAGTATATCATTTATGCACATATCTAGAAACTTCCATTTCAGACAAGTGCTTCATGGTTGGCACTTGGCAACTTATGAAACTGCTAAGCTCTTCATCAATATAGACAAGTTGATAGAACAGCCAGATATCACTTAATTGAACAACAGTTACTTTGTAAACAAATTCAGTTGCATTTTGTTTCAATGGTTTATTTATATCACCCTTTTCATGTCACTTAAAATGTTTATGTGCTGCCTTAAAAACAGGAAGTACGAATATTTTTAGTCTGTAGTGTCAAAAAGTAAATGGAACAGGAACAAGAATTTGAAGTAAGGTAAGTAAGAAGCTATGAATTCGGTATTACAGCAACAATAAACCAATGACTACGGTAAAGCCGCAGCTGCTGTCCCCAATGCTGTGGGATTTACCACAGTTTAGTCGCAGGGAAATTTACTGCATCATTCTCTAGTGTGATTTTCTTTAGAAATGGTGGAGTGCATGAAACGGGTTGCTGCTATGGACACTGAGTTGTCGATTGAGGAGCGAAACCTTCTGTCGGTTGCGTACAAAAATGTAATTGGAGCGAGAAGAGCATCGTGGAGAATCATCAGCAGCATTGAGCAGAAGGAAGAGAGCAAGGGAGCGGAAGTTAAGCTTGAACTCATCCGCCAGTACAGGAAACAGGTGGGCGAGCATCCTCTTCTTACTTCGCTCTTCGTTCGGTGTTCTCGTTGTCATGCTACACTATTGTGATGTAATGTAAACAAGCATTTATATAGTGCCCCTACAAGATATCTACTCAGAGCTAAGAGTTGCCAACAGTGGGCCCAAGCACAGGCGTGGAACCAATCAACGGTTTCCTGTCGACAGATGACAGATGGCATTGATGTTCAGAGTCTCTAGGCCAGTGTCGTCAATAACTAAGCCATGGCTAAGCTCTGACCTGTCCTGTAGAATGTACTTGTTGTATCTCTGAAGCCGTGAACAGCTCTTCTGTGCTATAAATGGACAGTGCCATTTGTGAACGTTGATTCGTAATCTTATTTCCGAAGAGACATGACAACTTGATGTTAGTGTCTTTCCGACCCACACTGCTGCCAGCAATGCCTAGACTTCGATCCTTGCATTGGCTTTGAATTGTATGCAAGGCTTAGTTGCTGCAAGCAGGTATTCCTCATATATATGAGGCCTATGCTGGCTATCGAATCTTCATCAGATGTACTTTGTGGATTTTATATATAAATTAATGCATACTGTGTGTACATTTCTTAAAGTTCTTAGTAAGTAGAGCTTTTGTTATGCTATATTGATGATCAACCAATGATAGGCTCAATCTTGACCTATTTTGGCTTTTGTTCTGACCACAGCCAGATGTATTTTTTGCATTTAGTTCATTTCATACCTTATGGGTAAAAATGTTGTATTGTAATCATGTGAGATACATCTCTCATCTCATTGTCTTTCTACATTCTGCTAATGTTCTAAATAAATATATGTTGCCAATAAATATTATATAAATTGGTTTCTAATGAATATAGGCCCAATATAGTTATAAGTGAGTTTAGAGATAGAGATTGGTTGTTATTATTTTGCTGTTCAGGTGGAGAAAGAGCTGCAGGAGATTTGTCATGATGTCCTTGGAATTCTGGACAAACACCTTGTTCCAACTGCAGCCACAGGCGAATCACGAGTTTTCTACTACAAAATGTATGTCTCATTTTCAGACCTTTCATTCACCTCTTATTAATTTGTAAAGCTTTTAATAGTGCATCACCATATTGCTATATTTCTACAAATGCTTAGTACAGCGATGATCCATCTACATTTGGTTTGTGTAGGTGCGAATTTGGTTTTGAAGGGTTTGCATCATGGCTTCCAATGACGCAAACACTTAATATGGTCTGGAACAACTTGCTGTGCCGTCTGCATCAGCTGTGCGCTGCTGCTTGCATGTGTGGCAATGGTTGACAAATGCAGCTGGTTGCTTCAAGCCCAGCTGCAAGGGACAGTACAGTTCCAGAGCTTTTTACAACTGGCAGCTGCATATGTATAAACTCTCCACACCAGTTATCAGCTGTAGCGGAGATGGATCATGGTACTTTTGCCTTATGCCAATACCAGCCTACTGAACATCGGCACAGGCATATCTGCTGTATCAGTCAAAGGTTCAACAGTTGCATACTAGGGTGCCAAGGTGTTCCTTTCGGTATGAAGATTGTGTATTAAGAAAGAATTAATATAGATTCATAATTGTTTATAGGTTGCTCGATAAATAATTTGTAGTGGCTTATTAAAATTTTCCTACAAAATCACATGCTAAAAATTTAAAATAAAAATGCATAATTTGATTTCTATTGACATTATGTGTGTCCAAACTGCCCACGCATGTGCTTAATCAATATATGCCCTTTTTAATTGAAATTTCTCAAAGCAATAGATCTGAATGTGGTCAGTGTCGGGTATAAGTTGTTTAATCCTTAATTAACGAGTGTGCAGTAGAGTCTACTAACGATGATGAAGAGCATGCTCTTGAGTATACCATGCATCTACTCAGTGCTTTTTTTGTAGAAAAAAAGGTGCCGGAACTCATCTGTATTTGTCTTTATATCAAATATATGTCAAAAAATGATGCAGAAATTAGCTACCAAATTATAAAATAAATTTTATAGGACACAAACTATAAAACTATGAACTCACTTTTATAACAAATCCCAGAGTTTTTTCCAATTTTCGTCAGACAAATCATCTCGACTCCTTTCCTTGCTATTAGTGTCTACAGCTGAATGTCTTCCCGAAGTAACCACAAATCAACATACTTTGAAGGATCGAAGCGTGTGAGTGGTGGTCCCGCTAATCTGATGAATAACAGCGATGAAACTGTTTTGGTCATCAATGAAGCTCTTGTTGGAGTGATGATCAGATTCATCTGTGAAAATCCTCGTTCGCATTCACTTGAAGAAATGGGGATAGTATGTAGAGCGTGTACCAAATGAAGTAGTTTTTCAGGACATGTTTTTTCTACAATGTATTCACGGAATCCACGAATCATTTCTCTTTCATTTAAATGTAGTCTTATTGACAAGTTTCTTATTTCAGTTTCTCCAAATGTCAGCTGAGCGTTAATGTTTTCTGGCCAATGTTTTTGGTCTAAGATGCGAGCCCACTGAGCTAATTCAACGTCTTTGTCAGCAAGCAACCTTTTCCCAATTGACTCTTTTAGTTTTATATAAAAGGCATTCGGATCAATAGCAGGATCATTTTTGCAATCTTTCTTGTGAAGTTAAACTCCATTAAAGTAGAGATTCTGTGCAGCAGCTGAAGCACATTTGTAATAGGGACCAACATTTTGTCTTCTTTCTTCGAATACTTGTACAAGTGCTGTTATTTTTTGATTTGCCTTGTACAGATCCATGTTGCGCTCTTGGAGGTCCAAACTCAACTCCGATAATTCTTGGAGAGCATCACACATCAATCATAGATTCATTAAAAACTCTGTAGATGTAATTT
The DNA here is from genome assembly GCA_959347315.1 of Bimastos eiseni. NCBI lineage: Eukaryota > Metazoa > Annelida > Clitellata > Crassiclitellata > Lumbricidae > Bimastos > Bimastos eiseni. The sequence goes on from OY365807.1 coordinate 27,223,767, forward strand.
TCTTTTTTAAACCTTCATAAGTGCATTTATCATTTTTGTCCCTTGTAGGATCAACCATCGCTTCTTCAAAATGCTTCACCAGCGCTTCATAATTTTCCCATACTGCAAAAACTGAACGGAAACTAGATGACACCTATCGTGTATTTAAAATTCGACCAATTTTCAGCAGCTCAACATCAAGTAATTCCGCTCATGAATGTAACTCTCTGCTATTTTTTGGGGAAGCATGATACACGACGTAAAGCTTATCAAGAAATGATTTAAATCTATTGATTCCTGAAATCTCCTTAACAGTATTGCCTACTGATAATTCCAGTCTATGATTAGCACAATGCCAAACTATAACAGAAGGAAATATTTCAGTGAGTAATTTCTTAACGCCACTTTTGCATCCTAACATCACTGCTGCGCCATCACATGCTAAAGAAACTAAATAATTCTTCCAGTATTCTTCTGTCATCCCATAAGAATGAAGACATTCGAGTAAAGCATCAAATACTCCTTTAGCCGTAACGCTTTCAAGTTCCACTAAATCGAAAAATAAATTGATTGGTGAATTCATTCCACTGCCTTCTACACGGCTTCGAATGTACACTATCAGTGTCGATTTGTGGCTTCATTACTGAAATCTTACTCTTTGATTTCACGACTTCTGCAATCATCTTTTTCCTCATTTCGTTACCTATATGATTGACAATATTAATGCATGCGTTTGTAGAATGAAGTTTGTAGAAATGGGTCGCATTGACCCATTTCAACTCCGTTCATTTCTTGTAGATCAATTTCCATTTCAAAGTTATTAAAGGATTGATTTCTTTTTGCAACTTTATATGCAGTTCGAAAAATGTTTGCTGTTACAATTTTCTCACGCGTTAAAGACTTTAAAATAATGTTCTCAAGAGTCTCCTTTTCAGCTTCTGCAACCATCTTTAATGCAGCTTGATGTCCAGCAGATTCTTTGTGATCAAACATTTTCTTTTGCAGTGACCTCAGCTGTTGCTTTCTATCTTCGCCATAATAAGATATTTCATTATTCGTCCATTCTTTAGATATTTTCATTCCCATCTTGGCTTCTTCGCCAAGTGTTCCAACTTTTCGGCAGGTAGTGCGGCCAAGCTTCTTTTCTTGAAAGCAGAGCCACTCGTTTTTGGCACAAAAATCTGTTTTTTGCTCTAATGTCCAGCAACTTGGCCAGTCGTCATTGGTGTAATCGTCTGCAGAAGGTACATCCGACGTCGTAATTTCCATTTCTTCTGTTTCTTCTGTACTTGATCTGATTTTTTCTTAACCGGAGAGCCAGCCGAGAAGAAGCTGGTGATTTTTTCATTTTCAAATTTGGGTTAATTTGTTCAATTAATATTTAAATAAATTTACAACTGAATTTACAGCGCCGATAACAGGAAACGATTATAAATAATGACGTCATATTTACTATGAGCGCGTTTTATATAATACCACAGAGGAAGCACAGAGTTCGCTGGCATAGGCATACATTAGATAGTTCGGCCAGCGGAAGTTTACTGGGCGCCATTTGTAGTTGATATATTTGCATATCTTTTATAATACGACAAAAAACACAAAAAATGTAACTTTTGCAATTATATTTTAAACCATAACGAAAAAAAGGTGCCGGAACACCGTTCCGGCGCGTTCCGTCAGAAAAAAAGCGCTGCATCTACTATCATAATTGTGTATTCCAACTGATCAAATGCTTCATATTTTTGAAACGTTACGTCATCTAGGCCAAGGGAATATAATAATTAGGCATAGAAATAACTGGTAGGCCTAGATACTTTTAGAAATGTGATCTTATAATTGACCAATTGAAATAGATGTTTAAATCATGTTTTTTTAAAAATTAGTTAAGATGGCGAGACGTAGTCAATGTGGGATTGCTTTATGTGTTACATTTAAATGATGACAGTTTCACTGAATCTGACAATGGACAACAACTGTCTGATGGATGAGGTGATGAAAATTAAGTGGCTTTGGGTAAAGAGAATTCTGATGGTGAGACTGAGTTCACCACCAATGGCTTGCTTAGGTGAAAGGTCAAAGGTGAAAATGGGTCAATCGGATTAGACCATAATGATGATTCACCGCTAACTGTTCCATTTACAGCCGTCTGTGACAGACCAGCCCATGATACACCATCTTTGAGCTTTCTCTTTGTTTATAACCAGATGTTTTCAATGTGTTAGTTGAACAGACCAGCCTGTATGCTGACAGACTAGGTTAGCTGCACAGCAGACAGGAAGCCCTACAAGACTAAATGGAACCCTACTTCTCTTCTAGAAATGCATGTAATTGTTGGCATCAACATCACAATAGGATACAAGACACAACCATGGCCGTATGACTACTGGTCAGCCGATACCTCCTTCAGTGATTCCTGAAATTCATTGATCATGACGATGGATCAGTTTGTGGCTTTGTACAAGTACCTTCACTTGACAGACAGTGCCAAAATGCTTATAATGGATGCTGGAATTGTACAAAATCTACCTCAATTCTACAGTTGCAGAGTTTTACATAACCTGAGCATTTACAAGTTCAAGGAAACGTCTCACTTCAAAAATATCGCCCCAAGAAGCCAACCAAATAGGGATTACAAATATGTACCATTGCTGACTAAGGAATGGGCACTTTCTTAAATTTCATGTGTATTTCGTTGAGTGAGGCCATAAATGTCGACTGGGCTGCCATCAGACGTGAGTTTGCTCTTGGATATGATGCCATGACTGGTCTGGCCAATGGTTATCTTGATGTCGATCATCATATTTACTTTTATTGATATTTTAGCCTGCTTCTTTTATGTGAGTTCTTGCTGAGTCAGGTTACTTAATCCTGTTCAACATTTATGCTGAACAAAAGGGGGGGTTACCTGCAAATGCAAATGAAACAAAAGAAGGAGAATTCATGGAGTAGCAGAAAGGAGAAGTTCTCAGAAGATTGGAAGGATGACACTCCCTCACTAGACCTATGCATGTGTCAATTATGACTATGAGTGTCACATAGGTGTCTTGAGGCAAATGCCGTCACTGCTGCCCACTCCATGCAGTTTGCTATAGACTCCTTTGGTGGCCGACTGTCGTCAAATCAGCTCCGGTTACGCCCCTCAAAAGTGCAATTTATCTGGCTTGACACCAGACAGAAGCATTCATTCATTATCCATTTGTCCTTTCCACGACTACTATTAATAATAATAACAATAATAATAAAGACAATTTATATGGTGCCATAACACGGCCATACTGCTACAAGGGTGCCTCGCAAACAACTAAAAGAATTAATAATCGGGATATGCCTTCTCAAAGAGACGAGTCTTGAGCCTTAACTTGAAAGAGTCCACCGAGTCGGTTGATCTGATCGCGGGTGAAAGACTATTCCAGCATGTGGGTCCAGGACTCATCTACCCCTCTTCACTTTTTCCACCTCTGTTTGACTGTTGGGGTTATTGTTGACCAAGAACTTACCTTTGCTCAACATGTTAATGCTGTATCTTGAGGCTGATTTCATCAGCTGTGTCAATTGAGAGTCATATTCTGGTCTCTTACCCCATTGCCATTGCTATTCTAGTTCACGCCTTCATTACCAGTCACATTGACTATTGCTCCTCATTGTATGCTGGCCTACCACAGAGTCAGATTGGGCGCTTGGATTTGCACTCGGATGCACAATTGATTGGTATCATCCCTTGGGTTGGGTATATATCTGATTACATGTTTAGGAAATTATGTTCAAATATCTTGTATGTTCTATCTGGAATTGATGTCTACATGTTTATTGTGTTCAATCTAATTATGCTGTCACAAAAAATATCTTATATAGGGGCCTGAACATAGAAATAGAAAAATTTGGAGGGGTATACTTTGGGACAGCATTGAGTACCCCTACATTTTTTATCTGTGGACAGATGGACAGAAAGAGGAGATAAAATTCCAAAGAATGATGCTAACATCACATATTTATGGGACACCTCATATAGATTCTCAAATGCATATATTTCAAAAATCGCTTTTTAACATGCAGATCTCGCTTCTCCTGGCCTATGCTTACTCTTCTTCTGTCTGCTTACCTATGTACTATGTCTACCACATAGCACATACCCAGCTATTTCGCATCTGCTGTAGACTTAAGCACATTTGTACGGCACGGTGGCAGATCGGTTAGAGTGGTCGACCCGTAGCACTCGGTGTGCGCTGAGTGAGCAGGTTCGACCCTCGTCCGAGGCGTCAGTCACTATGTAGGGACCTTGAGTAAGTCCTTTGCACACAATTGCTCTGCAGTAACACTGCAATTGCGCCATTGAGGCGTGTGCACTTCTGAGTAAAGGATATTGGAAGAAGGGAGATATCAAATTTCAAGTATAAAATTATTGAGATTTCGTGTATTTCCTTATTTTTTGCTCATGTGTTTATGGCTGGTCTAATTTCTAAAAATTGGAACTCTTTCATTATGAAAGTATTTGCAAATTTTTTTTAGAGTTTTGTCTGGCTTTCATATCTGCACATTGTATATGAGCTCTCATGTTACACATGGAATCGCTACAAATTTTATATCGGACTTGAACTACAAAAGTCAACAAATTGGGGATGGGTGCACTTTGGGATAACTTTTGTTCCCAATTTCTGCATGTAACTGGATCAGCACTGTATTAATTAAGTTACTGGTATTGCACTACCACGGGGTACTTTCACTAGTTGTGATAATGATGATGATGATGATGGTGGTGGTGGTGGCGTCGACGACGATGATGGTAATGATGATAATGGTTATGATGACAGTGTTGATGATGGCTTGATTCATGAAGTAATATTCCTTGTGCTATCCATTTGACAACTGACAGTGTACAGCATTATTAATTGCAAAGGCACCTGCAATACATAAATTTAAGTTTCTTTCATTTAAAGGATTAGTTGATGTGTTGCCATCAGGAAGGGCGATTATCACAGATACTTGGCTGAGTTTGCCACTGGCAATGACCGGAAGGAAGCCGCTGAGAACAGCCTCGTTGCCTACAAGGCAGCAAGCGACATTGCTTTGACAGAGCTGCCGTCGACTCACCCTATCCGCCTCGGTCTGGCACTGAACTTCTCCGTCTTCTACTACGAGATTCTCAACTCTCCGGAGCGCGCCTGTCGGCTGGCAAAAGCTGCGTTTGATGAGGCCATAGCTGAGCTGGATACACTGAGCGAGGAGAGCTATAAGGATTCAACGTTGATCATGCAGCTTCTCAGGGACAACCTGACGCTGTGGACATCAGACATGCCAGCAGACGGTAAGTATTCTTAGACAACTGCCCTAAAGTAAATACCGTATCGATAATATATATGAAGCAATATGTTGTAATTGTCATCTCCAAACTCCTAAAGCACCACTTGACAGTCAAGTGCAGGGCACCAACTTGTTCTGTACTGATCAATGCTAACAATTACAGACAAAAATAGGACAAATAATTGCATTGCACCAAACGACCATTGTGATAGGTTATTTTAGTTTGTTTATATATTTATATTAATTACAATATAGTAGCATTAATAACAGCGATAAGGAAAATAATGTTTTGGTGTTACTAATAATGTAAATAATTTATTTATGTTATTTAAAAAATTATAGTTCCTGAACCTTCTAATGCATGTTGAGTCGAACAAGCAGTAGGCCAATTAAGTAGGGTTTATATAAAACTAATTTGTTGACAGATTGATTGATTGCTTTGTGTATTCCTCATTCTTTTCATCTTTCATTCTCTCATTCATTGGAATTCCTCAGTATTGCCTTGGATTTAAACCCAGTTTCAATTGAAGACTTATGCCATTTCTATCAGAATCAGCTAGTTAATTATGGTTAAATCTGTTGCAATTTGTGAGGTTCTATCTAAATTGGCAGATGTATAGCATACATTAATTGGCAAAGGTACCATGTGGTTGGAATGGTCCTATTGGGTTGACACTCGAGTCCTGTGTTCGACAGAGGCAAACATTGTTCATCGACAGCATTTCTAAGTTATCTACATGTGAACTAGATATCCATCTCAACTTAACTTTTTGAAAGAAATCCTGTGTTTGCAATTACTATTTGATTCCTAAGTAGAATCGTGTCATTTGCAGAAGGCGAACAGAAGGACGAACCAGTTCAACAGCCACCAGCAGAGGGCACTGCTGCAGAGGAAGCTGCCTGATTGTGATTGTCATTTACAAGACTTTAAGGTGTTTTGTCTGCTAAGGAGGCTTTAAAATAATCCGCTGTGAGGAGGAGGAGCAGAAAAACGTTAAACACCGCTGACGTCTGACTACAAACGTACATGTGTTCATATACTTAATTGTCCATATTAGACAATGGAATGCACATATGCATACATATTTTTATATGGCTGTATCGAATACATAATATGTTTACATCATATACACATTATGTATTTATCACTTTAATTACAAGTTACATCGATTTCATCCCAGTCGCTTTTAGTAAGTGCTCGTCATTAAAGGGTTATAGACATGGTTTAATACCAATATGTATACCATGTTTTTTAGTATACAGATTGACCCGAACCTAAGTAGTATGACAATTTTTTACTGATGGTTGTGTTTTGTAATTAATATATATCTACCTTTTTAATTCTGTGTATTTTATGTATCTTTTTGATTTTGGTGTGGAAAGAGGTCTCTTACAGACTAAAAGGTGTGCGGGTAAATTATCACACATGCCTGTGTTGGTATATATAAACAGCTGTTGATATTTCTATACACCTGCCTGTGTTTGCACGTCAGGGACATAGTTCTTGGTACTCGTCGTCGAGATGTACTCTAGTCCCATTTTTAGTACTCATATTTGTTACCCAAGTACTTGTACTTCAGTTATTGTAAAGAAAACTAATTTTTATAGTGTTGTATAATTTAAGTGGTATAAAATATTAAGTTTATACCTGTGTAAGCCCGCATAAGCATGGTCCAGAGGAATTAGATGCTAATAAAATAACTAAGCAGGTGCACAGATATCCTGCAATGTAGCTAATTTATTTAAATTGCCATTTGTTGTGAGTTATTAGAATGCCTGTGTTAATACTGAGTTAACTTCTGACAGTTCGTTTCATTGACATCAAGTACTTGTAGTTGCACTCGACTACTTGTGCTTGCACTTGTAGTTCTCGAATCAAGACTAATATATATATATATATAATATATTATATATATGTATATATGATATATATTATGAGTAAATGGGTGTGTGCGCACTCATGGTATGCAACTGCAGCATAGGTTGTATACTATGCATATGTGCATACATTGTTTATGTAACTGTGTATCATAATGTGTAAATGGTTAGTGTATTGCTGAATATAATTAATTGTAGGTGTTGTCTGTGGGTTGATTTTACATATTATATATTTGGCATTTTAATCGAGAGTTTTGCATCTGGTCCAGACTTTCTTCTACCGCTAATTCTGTTTCTTCTGATGTCATTGTTGAAGATCGTTGCCATCAAGCCTCTGGTTGCTGCTATTGTGAGAGGTAGAAGGAGAGGCAGGGTATATGGCCAAGAATTTGAATGAGGTGGAAGACATATGTAAGGATATGTCATGGAGAAGAGTGGACTCAAATGGAAGAGATCACAAAAGGATTACAACATAACTGAGGAGGAGTTTCAGTGAAAGCTGAAGTGGATGCAAGGGAGGTGGACATGGAGAAAAGGATGCTTCAGAAGAACCAAGAGGTCATGAATTCTTAGTTTTGATGTGGTTGGTTGATATGCCTAATGAAGCAGTTTGACATTGTGGCTTTGCACTTTCCAACTGACTTTGCACAAAAGAAATGGTTAAACTCAAAGTTTGGAGTGCCTTTAAAAAGAGCTTTTGGGATTATGATGATGCTATGAAGTTAATAGCTGGAAATTACAGTTAACGTTTGTTTTGTTGATTGCCATGGGTGTTATTAACGAAACATTTTTATTAAAAAATATTTTGCTTTGGGTGTGATTTAAGTTTTTAGTCTTTCTTTTCTGAATCACATTTCTCTCCCTAAATGCACATGTATGCACCCCCACAATATCCATCTGATTGTATACCTTAACCTGGAACTGGCTTAACTTTACATGACTACTGGTTTTATTTTTTATGGATGAACAGCTTCCCAGAACGTAACTTAATAAGGTGCTGAAGAAATATAGAGATTGTAATTGGGGTTGCTGACCTTTCCTTCCAGTTCATAGTAATCTATGTTGCAAACTTTAGGTTATGTACTTCCATTATGAACTACAAAGTTCCTGACACTGAGACAAAACTGACCAAAAATGCCAGCTGCAATTGACTTCAATCTCCTATGTCTGCCACTCTCTTTCAATTGATCTTGTCAAACATACTATCTGCAGACAATGCTAAATGTTTTAACAACTTGTTATGCGAATATATATATATATATATATATATATATATACATATACATATGTATAAGGTGTTAATTAAGTGTTTTACTTGACACTTTTGCAAAACATATAACAGTAATGTTGCAGAAATTTTGAATTTTCCACATTCTTGATATAATGAGGATTAGTGTGATGTGTGTCTCTGATGTTCAGTGTTGCAGAACATTTACACCTAGATGTTTGTAAAAATCTCATTGTGAGTAAGTGTTACTAGTATCACAGATGAATATATTCTAACTGTCTTTTTTTACCTCAAAACAAGTCTTGCCTAATAAATAACCATTGAATTTAAATAAATATTGGTGATTGCTGTACTTATGAGAGTTATTAGTCTGCAAGAGAAGACATTTACTAAAACTTTAACAATGCTTTAATCAGGGATGTGGTCTTGAGACCGCGGTCTTGGTCTCGAGACCGGAAAACTGTAGTCTTGGTCTTGAATGCGTCAGTCTTGGTCTTAAAGGAACGGTCTTGGGATTGGTCTCCATCTTATATTAGCGTTCTTGGTCATTTGCCATATCTGAAATTTTTTTCGATATTTGTTGGTTATCATTGATTATTAGAAACACTGGATGTTTAGGCCCTATGCGATTGTTATCGCCTTATGGCGTGCTGACCAAACTAGTTTATCTTTATATAATGCCTACATGTTACTATGGGCAGAAAATAATGCATTTGCAACAGAGCAAGCCATTTCAAAATTTGCTTTAACAAATTTCAAGGTTTTGGAACAATCTAATAATTATGTGGTCAGCCACGTGTAGACTCTGACACTGTCAACCTACAATTCCAAGGTCCTTTGTACAAGTACACCATTCAAACGCAATGTTAATCTACTTGTTCAGATGTCTTAAAAGTATTTACCTATTGTATACTGTAAGTAATTTATAGTGTGATATTCTCAGGCCAAAGCCAGGGGCTGAACCCGCAAAAGTTCAGAGTGGCTGGTAAAACTGTTTTCTGGACCATTATTAAGATTATTATTCTTCAGCAATAAAATTAATGTTTTAAGCATGTTATTCCGATTTAGCATCTTAATAAATTAAATTGTTTATAGAAAAGAGTATTGGTCTTGGTCTCGGACCATCGGTCTTGGTCTTGGACCATCGGTCTTGGTCTCAGACCACTTGGTTTTGGACCTCTCGGTCTTGAGTTTTTGGTCTCGTGCCCAACACTGGCTTTAATGCATCTGTTCAGTTTGCATTTGCCTAGCACTGCAGTGATGAAGAAAGTGCTTGGCAGCAATTCTGGTTTGCGTAGATATTATTAAAATGACCCTACAGCCTTCTGGCCTCTCTGGAGCTCTCCTGTTCCAGAACAGTTTGTGTTTATTAAGGTTTTTCTGGTTCAGCTACATTTTAGGCAAAAAGACAGACAATTTACATTGCTACAACTCTTGGTGCTGCATTAACAGTGCTGTTACTGAACTCTGCACATCAGAATTTTCAAAAACAAATTAAGTTGGCTACTCAGAAGTAATTTAGAAGCTGCCATCTCTACAGGTATTTCAATGATATTGCCTTGGAGCGTGTGTATTTTGGTAGGTTTGTACCTCTGTAGTTATCTTGGATGGGTGGAAGTTGGTTTATCAAGTTGTGTTATGGTCATTTGCAGCTCTTCATGTTGTCCAAAAGTTTTAATTTAAGCGGATGAAAACTTTGAATTTCTGTAGATGGATTTGAGTTTGGTGTTTTTTTTGTCAACAGTCTTTGATGTGATCTCTAGATCTGTGAATTTTGCATTCATGTTGTCAAGTTTTCCTTTAGAATTCTAGAATTGCTGTTTATTGTATAATCTTTGTCCAGAGCTACCTAGTTGGTGTTCTAACATCTTGTGCTATTTTCATAGAAGGTGTGCATAAGAATTTTTATGTAGCCATGAGAAATTTGTCCAGTAGTTAAAGCTTAATACAAGTATTCAATCAAAACTTTCATTTGCAATTATTATATTTGGTATATTTGAACAATGCAAGCAAGAGGTGTTTTGTTAGTGCAATTTTTACATTTCTTTTTTATTTCCTGGGATTGTGCAGTGTTTAATTTGACAGTAATACCAGGATCATTTTCAGGACTGTATGTGTTTTGTTAATGGATAACCAAGAATGTCTTAAATTGACAAGCCTAGAAAAGTATAAATACTGAAATTTTGATAGCAAAATTGGGATCATGTTAGGAAACCAAATCTGACATTTGCACACCTTTTTCATGACAATAGTTATAATTTGGATAGTAGAAATTCACAAAGTAATGGAAGGTGTAATTTCCATAATTTTGCCATGAATTTCCAACATGCCATGAATTGCCACCCTATTGGGCAAATTTTTTTATATTAATGCAACGGACGCATGAAACGAACATATTTCGTTCCAGCGTCTAAGTTTTACAGAGGAGAACTTGATGCTACTTGCTGTTCAGAATCGATATGTTGGCCTAATGATGGTCTACAATTGCAGAAACTATGTGCCAAATGTTGAATTTACACTTAGCATGACATTGCACAGCAACAGCACATCGCTACTTTGATCTATGCTATCGATATGATTACATTGATAAGATCTTAAATGCAAATTACATGTATTGATGAAGGACGTTTACAGTGACATTTACACATAGCGAATGTTTCGGTTTTTTTATTATTTGTGCTATATTATTATATGGTTTGATTTTAGCAAATAATTGTGATTTCATGCCATGGATTTGCCGATCATCAAAATGCTACCGTGAATTTGGAACTTTTGTTCGTGAATTTCTACTATCCCTAGTCATGATAGAAAAATTGAAGCTAAGTATGATTGTACTTTTATCTCAGATTTGGCAATAAATCGGTTTTCTCATCTAGATTTAGTTTTGGTTAATCAGGAATTTGTTCACATATATTGTGCAATTTTAAATTAACCCTGATCTCTGTTTGTGTCGCATTGTGACAAAAGACACACTAATATTGCTGAGTTTAAATGCATTGTGATGCCTCTTTGGTAACTAAAATTTTGCACAGCATTATGAAAAAAGCAAACAAGACTTAGGTGTAAAGCACTGCAAGAAATACAACTCAGTTAATTTATTCAAACAAATACACACGCCTCAACAACAGATGTCTGCACAAATGTTCATTTACATGCATAATATTACTACATCGCATATACAGTATCAAAAGAATTTAGATATACCATAAGTAATACTAGATTAGTATAAGTCGGGATATACATAAATCTGCAAGAGCGTCTGTGCTTTTCAAGGTTTCTCTAAGCCGATTCGAATTAGGCGACACCGATTTTAATTTAAAACATTTGTTAAAACTGCATTCGTCTACATTTATATGTGGCTGTATTCTTGTGTTGTAAACACTGAATTTCTTCATTCAATATAAAAATTACAGAAAGGGACATAATATTAGGAAGAGTCCCAGACTAAATAGTAATATTATCTGCAAGCCACAACTTTATAATAATAGCCAACTCCACTCTTGACACTTTGACTGCGTTTTACTATGTCCCTTAGGTATTGGTTGTTTATTATAGTCTCAGTAATATTTCATGCCAATTGTTAGTAATAGTCGACATGTATTTCCACTGATATTGAGAAAGCACATATAACCAACTTTTGCAATATCCGACTTTTTAGTAGGCGATGAGTGGGTTTTTGGGCTTGGGCTGCCCACGCGCAGATGGGATTGCGCTTTGCAGCCCATTAACCAACTTTAGCAAATTTTGGTTAATGGGCAGCAAAGCGTAATCCCATCTGGGTGTGGTGTGGGCAGCCCAAGCCCTTCAGCCCAATCATCGCCCACAAAAAATTTGGATATTGCAAATGTTCTGGTTATGCTCTATTCTTGTCTGTCCAAAGCCCGTGATTCTGCAGATTTAGATAATACTAATAATAATGACAACAGTAATAAAAAATAAATAATAAAATTCACGAGAATAACAATAATAATCCATCATCAAAGACTAGCTCTTCCAGAACAATGCTCTACATAAATGTGCTATCCTGAAGTATTTATAATACTTAGATTGGATGATGATGATGATGAACACATAAATCAGAACAGCACTTAACAGTAGCAGTATCTTTATCAAATGAGATGTACGCTTACTCTCCACATCTACACTCCGACTGTCATAAACAAATGAGGATAAGACTAAGAAACAAAATGTCATTATATACAGTGTCTCAAAATAAACTGCATTTCAACCAATTTCAATAAATTTTGGTAAATAGATGGCAAAATGGCTGAAATTTTTCCTATATATAAATTTTCCACCTCACCTGACTCATATCACTGCACTACTTTGTTAAACACAGATGTACCAATTTTTTTTATAAAGCTTAAATGTAGACTGGTCAGTTTTTACTGAAGTACAAACTTTCAGACAATTATTACATTGGGTCAAAGAGTATTTTAAAAATTAGAGAGAATATTTGTTAAATGGTACAAGTCTTGGATCTAGTCCAATGCTACTGCAACAAACAGAACACTATATGACACAAAAGCAACTTTCACTCTTGTTTCAAACCATGTTTTCTTAGCACTTGTCAGCAACTGATAAGATGCACAACATGATTTACAATGGTCAAACAACTACTGTAAACAATGGCCAAGCTGCAATACTAATAACAGCTGTCTGGGCAGACAGCTACAATATTGCATTGGATAGAAATAGCTCATTGCTGCATTAATGTTTTCAGATTCAATCACAAATTTTAGTCCATAGCAATGAGCAAACATAGGTTCAGTTCTTACATATAAAAGTTTTCTTCACCTATGAATGACAAAATATCTACATATCACTCACTGGTTGACATTGTTTTCTGGAGTCAAATGGAATTATATAGCTTTGTTGATTCTGTAGGTGTGGGTTACATCTGCTGATATACAATCTCAAACAGTTTGTCAGCTTTCACCTTCTGCTCATACATATGGGTCCTCGTCGTCAGATATGAATCGATGAATTGTCGAACATCCAGTTGGCAGCTCAAAAGCTGTTCTGACAGAGCCTAGCAAATTGCAACACTGTATCATAACAAAGATCAGTAGCATCACATTCATCCTTTCTTTAGGCTTGGGACTGGCAATAGCACATGCCAGAGTTTACATCTGTTATACAAATCTTAAAAAAATTCATCCAAAGCATTTACTTCAAAATTGTTGCAATTGTACAGCATTTTATGTTAGACAAATTATTCATAAATGTCCACCATTATAATGACGACACAGAACTATTGTTGCAGCATAGTTACCTCAGAAGATTCTTCTGTCTTTGCAGCTTCAGTCTCCAGCAGAGCCAGGAGGGTATCAAGTGATGAAGTCGGATTGCCATTAGATTCTGCATCAAATATGGTCACAAATAATTTAACATTCAAGAGCCTAACTATGATACGAGTTACAATAGCTGCCCCCCCCCCCAACAGGTTGGAATAGATTGGGTGGACACTCTTATCAGACAAGAGCTGTGAAGTTCAACCTACAGCAGCTGTATTTAAGACTACATAGAGCCAGGAGATGAGCCCAAAGTGCTAGCAGAATGCTACAAACAGCAAGGCTCCAGAGAGAGGCACTCTGTTGATCAAGAGGATAATGCCCACGTTGGTCCTTCAGCTTGGAACCGTCTTCCACAGTCCCTGCGCCTGCAGTTAATGACCCTCTCACTGTGCCAGTGAGTTTTGGAGATGCCTTAAGACTTTTCTGTTCCCGCACACAGACGCCCGTTGAGAGCGCTGCTGATTTGAGAGGTGCCATATAAATGCTTGATTACATTACTTTACAATGATGAGGAGCTCTACTGTCACATAATACCATTTCACCACTATGAGCACATCAACTAAATGATATTTGAACCGTATAATGATAACATGTAAACATGTGTGTTTAAAAAGTTAACATGCCTCTAGACAGCAATATACAAAGACTGCCAAAATAGACTAGGCATGTCACATATTGAGAAGGTTTCCTCCTGAGAACAATTGTCAAAAGAAGAAAAGATCAGAAGAAAATCAACAGAAGGCTAAGAATAATAATGTTGGACTGGATCATGACTGATAGTACAAAAGCTGACAGAAGATCCATCAAAAGTGAAAGTATTCACCTGCCTGAAGATTGAAGTAAGCTCCACATCAAAGACCAACCAACCACAACAAGCGATCAGAAGATAGCCATTTCTTTAGTACTTACCCAGCTGGAACTTTTTCCTCTGGACACGCTTGAGCAACTCCTCCATCTGACCGTATGTTTCTGCCAAGAGGTTGCGATCCTGGATGAGTTTCTCCTCCTTTGACAAATTGTATTCTGCAAGACTTTTGTTGCTGATAATCAACGTCTGTTTGGCCAGATCAATCTGGCTAACCTAAGATTCATAGCATTACGCAAACAAAGTCAGATTAATGGATTTGTAATATTAATGCCATTCCATTGTGAATAAGAAATCCACTTGCTTCTGTTCCATTAGCAGATGAAGTCAATTCTGCAGGATTGATAATTATGTGTTGTCTATCCTACTTACGTGTTATGTTGTTGAAAAGGTGCTATAGAAATGAGTGATAAAGATTAACCATTCTTACCACTTCTGAATCTTGTATTAACTGTTCTAGTTTGTTATCATCATCCAGTAGACTTTGTAGCTCATCTTTTTGTAGATGTTCTAAAATGCCAATTGCACCGCTTTCATCAAGAGACAACTGTGCTAGACCATTTGAAAGGCCACTTGCCAATGACTGACTCATCTTGTCCAACACTGTTAGAGCAGCTACAAAAAATAAATAGAATGCTCAATGCAGTGTTGTATGCAAGACTTGAAACTTCAAGACCAAGACGAGACCGAAACAGTGAGGTGCCGAGACCGAGACAGTGAGGTACCAAGACCGAGAAACTAGGTTCAAGACAGTATGAGACAATAAAAGACAAGTGATCCTATATAAAATGTTGTAAAATGTCGTCTTCACTTCCTAATCATCACTAAGTAAGGTAGCATATTGCAGTACTATTGCTTAGGCCTGAAAATTGAAGAATTGAGAACAAGCTACACACAAGGGGCTATAACTAGTAACCAATTTGGGTATGACTGGGTATTATAGGTCACCTTTTCCACCCTCAACACCAATAACACCATCCCCTCAAATACCGAGTATAACTCGAGTTAAAACTTTAAAATACTGAGTGTTTCCTTCAGGATAACCTCAAACTCACAGCCAACATAGAGCATCTCAAAGCAACTTGCTCCTCTTCCTTTTATGCTATCAGAAAACTCAAAATCCACGGCTATTCTTTCTCTTCCATCCATAACATCACCAAAGTCACTACCACTGTTATATGTCTACAGTCAACCCAATTTCCAAATCCTGGTGGGGTCAAACTGTGGCCTCCAAAGAAGTTCACCTTGATAAACTTCTAAAAAGAGTCAAATGCCTAGGTTACTTAGAACAATCCTTCCTAACGATCTCTGAACTTGCCAACATAGCCGATGCCAGACTCCTTTCTCCATTTTATACAACCCCAAGCATGTTACTCCTACCTCTGTTTATCAATAAAGACCAAGAGCACACAACCGTGTTCTCCTACCCAAAGACAACTCTTAATTTATCACCAGATCATTATTATTTTCAGGCTCCTCTATCTATCACCCTCGAGACTTTCCATTCAAAACTTAAGTTTGACCATTCCAAGAACACTTACCCAGACTCACTTGATCATTTCCCTTAAGTACAATCCTCGACCAAAACGAAAGAGGCAAACATTTAGAATTGGGGCTTCATTCATAGAAAAATCAACCCCAATTCTAAATGCGGTAAATGCAAAGAATACAGTTCCCTATAACAAACAATATGGCCGCCCCTAAATGCACTCAAACAGAGCGCTGATAGCTGCATTGCAGTAAGAAAGTAACAACGCAACCAAATTGTTCATGAAAAGAATGTCATTCAAATGGAAGCTGGATAGATGAAAAGAATTTTTTTATCTAGATGCTGGATCGATATACAGAATGTTGTCAGATGGGATATAGATTGATGAAACGAATGATGTTTGAATGGATCTTCGACTGCTTAAGATGAAAAGAATGACGCTTAAATGGAAGCTAGACTGAAAAAAGAATTACTCTTAAATGGAAGATGGCTTGATTAAAATAATTTTGTCTATTTAAATACAATAGCTGAAACCGGTTTCGATATCGCAGCTTGACTATCAGTTCTCTATATAAGCGCATTTGGGGGCGGCTATATTGTTTACTATAGGGACTGCATTTCTCCTATTTACCCTAAATGCCTGCCAACGAAAGCCACTTTAACAGCTACTCTGCCTCATCTGACCCTCTGGAAACTGGACTCTGACCTCCCACGGACTACCCCATAGGCAACCTTTGATGATAGGTTACGGGCTAAATATTACAACATTAAATAATAGTAATTTGTTTAACAAAGCTGAAGTCTAATACACACATAATATAATTATTGAACTTTCTTACCTACACATTCATAATACAATGTAAATAAAAAACATAATAAATCAGCCTCACCATAGATATCAATAACCGTTCATTATATCTATGCTCGGTCCACAACATTGACAAGAAGTAATTCAGTTCAATGCCAAGTACCAAGCATCTGTGTGGAATGGAATGTCGTACAATATCCGCTATACTTTTCTATCCACATATGTCACCCAGTTTAAATATTACGCCGGATATTATATAATTAAAATGACTTTGCTCCAACCAGGCAATTTTTATACGGAAATTGACGTCTTTCCTGTGTTGTCGATTCTGTGGGAGTTCTTGTACCATTTCAAAGTCTATCACTAACTTACTGCTGCATATAATAAACCAGATCTCACCCTTAGGCCTGCTCGATCCCCGACTTCTCATCTCAAGTTCTCCAACCGAACCATGGATACCCAACGTCGCAGTACGTCTCTGGAACGACCTTCCTTCTGAGTTCCTCCACCATTACCTGTGAATAAGCTGGTTCCCGGCCGCGACTTGGCTTTTGTGGGCGCTGTAGAAATGCTGGGCTTACGATACGATTACCTACACTGTCCGTCATTCAACATCATCTGTCCCAAACAATGCTCCCTATATCCATCATCCCCGCAGGCATTCCTTTTCAAGAACTCTTACCCAGAATCCTTACTTATTTGATATCCCATCTGTCAGTTCTCGACCAATACAGCTACTCAACCTATCTGCCTCCCTTCTGGAGATCGCGTACTCTGATCTTCTGGACAATCCCTCTGATGTGATACAACGCTCGTGAATAAGCAGCAGTGTCCTGCTCTTAGCTTTCAAGTGGCGCTTTAGAGGTTTGGAGATTGAGAATGTAAACGTGATAATCATGACACTTTGCTTTAGTGGCGGCGCTGGTCTTGAAAGTTTGGTACGCAATTTTAAACTGTAATTTAAACGCAAAATGAAAACAAATCGTTTTTAAACAGGAAATGTTTAGTTATCGTCTGCTCCGGAAAGCGGGTAATATATATATTAACTATCCTGAGTCTCGAAAACATTAGTATAGGCCTGTACACCGTAACTTATAAGTACTAAGTAAGTATATGATCTGACGAAGTTGAAAGATTCATTCGATTTACAAATATATAATTTGGTTAAATATTTTAGTTTATTTTATTTCGTTAAAGATTGTTGCTGAAATATTTTGATTGGTGATTTATTTATCTTTTTTGGACGCGTATTTTGCGTCCATGAAGAACACGAGGAAAATAGCAATTGTTGCAACCGGCCACATTAGTTAGTCAGTCAGTCAGTTACTCCGTTAATCGGAGTGTCGATCAGCGTTCCAGCCATCGCATATGCATGAATATAATAGCTTCACTCGTTTTGGACCGCTGCTGTAGGCAATGCCTGATCGTGCACGTTTTACAAGTTATCTAGACATTGACTGGAAAGTGGAAACCAATGCAATCGATCACTCTGCTGGAAAACAATGTTTAGGGTTTCAATGTTTTTAGGATTTTAGCGTAGGCTCACGCATAGTCGAATACCGAAGTACCGAGCACAAAATTACGACTCAGAAGTAGGCCCACATGAAGAACAACCCCTATACACTCTCCTCCCGAGTCCTCCGATATCTCCCTTTCGATCTGTGGATATATATATTGTTTAAAAACTAGTCGCGTGCTCTGGAATGCAAGCATAGTAACTGTTGTAATTGGTTACAAACACAATTAGTCTGACTGAAAAGGTGATAAGCCTAATAAACCTAAAATTGTTACTTTGAAGTTTTTCAAGTTCTTAAAAGACTCGATCTAAAACTAAAGCTTATCTTTAGGCCCACATCAAATTCCATAAAGAATTCAATCTATGCCCCATCAGCTCGCCACCAAAGTGTTTAGGTTAAATGAGACTTTATTCCTGGAAGTAGATGTTTAGTATAATAGGCACAAAAACCAATAGGGTGATATTTAGAAGTACCAAAACAGATCTATAGACTTCTACCTGCGCTGGTGGGATTACCCTCTAATGGTAAGAAATAAAGGCGCTAAATGGGATGTGGTATCTAAAATTGTAGATAATGTGAATGTGCACCCTTATTATTGCTCTTGGTGTTATCACATGTGGTTTGTTTTGTTACATTGCTCAATGGTTACATTTGTTTAATATAATATGGTTAGTTAATCAATCAATCGAAAACTGTAGTAATTTGTAATTTGTAGGTGGACTGGTATAAACGTCGTTGAAGTTTACTTTCATTTTACAGGAGCTTTGGCGATTGTAGGAGATATTTAAAATTGTCAAAAACGTTTACCACGTGTAACCGTGCGCACATAGTAATCGTAATCTCAACATTTCTACAGCGCCCACAAAAGCGAAGTCGCGGGAACCAGCTTATTCACATGCGCTTAATCAAGACAGAATCGGGTTAGACCGTAGTTTGGCTTACTTATAATAGTACTTAGGACTCAAACTTATGCATAATATTTTTGATCTTTTGGTCCTCTGCTTCACAAATGTCTAAAAACTACACTGATGCTTACCCTAAACGACCCTCACGAGGCGTAACCGAACCCTAACCAACCCTCACAATGCCTTAACGCCCTAACGGACCCTCACGATGCCTAACCTGGCCGGGCACAGGTAAAATGCTGAGTTGCTGATCAGGGTAGGTAAAATGCTGATCGGAACTTGCTGATTGGTCAGCAATTTACCAAGCACACAATCAGCAAGGTGAATGGTAAAATGCTGATTTGTCAAATTAACAGAGTGTTTATGAAGCCTGTAAGCCTTATTGGTTTAAATAACAACAGACGAGAGTTCATGAAGCATTGATCATTGTACTAATTGCATTAATGACAGTTCATTAGAACTTTGTTGTCTTCAATATAGTTAAAATCAACAAACAGGTTTATGAAGCATTGATCATCATAGGCCTACTAGTGTATTACTCAAAGTTAATCAGAACTTTGTTGTCTTCAATATTGGTTTAAATAATAACAGACTTAGTTCATAAAGCATTAACATCAACAAACAGACAACAATGTTTATTAGTAAAATCAATCAGAAATAGTTGACTGACCCTAGATATCATATGCCTGTATATATAAACCTACCCAATGAATTGTTGAAATTTGGAAAGTTAGGATACATTTTATTTGAATATAGTGAAAGCATGAGTGATATCTACGAGTTTTTTGCTACTCCAACAGTAAATGCAATTGAGAGTCCACCGACAAGTGGAGCAATTATTCATGGTGAGAAGATGTTCAGAAGGATGACTGGAAAGTTTATAAATATTGTTAGGGTTACTGTGGACCAGCTAAGAAAGAAAATGTGGCAGTGATCTAAGCGACAGAATGTATTTCCAGGTAAAGCCTTAATTTAGCGTAGTAGACTACCCTGTAACATAATTCTTTTCATTAGTCTAGCTTCCATTTAAGCATGATTCTTTTAATCAAACTCGACAACTTATGACACTTCTTATGCACACACAAATACTCGATTGTTGTCCATTCAATGTACTGGATCCCATTTATGGAATCTTCTCCCAACATATTCAACACCAGCCAAATATTAGATTATTTAAGAATAAACTTCGGCTATGTTTGCGTGAAGACACCTCGAGAGCATCCAGGATCATCCAAGCAAACAAACTCACACTAAATCCACAACTCTCTGTCTTCACCATCATTGGCACTCAGGAACCGACTCTTTCCAACAACCACTTGTTCGTATCTAGCAAAGTCACATTACTATCACAGTGTTGCAGCAAGTATAGCAATCAATGTAACTGACACCATAACCAAACGCCCACATACATTTGTGAAGTGTGCAAGTAAAAATTGCTCATGAATTTCTGTATATTGTTGATGTTTAGTAGTGTTAACAGAAAACATCGTTAACAGAAAACAATATATAGGCCTACATTCATGAAATGTGCAAAAAATGAACGTTGTTCAATAGTTTCTTCAGATTTGATATGTGCAAATAAAAGTTATTCAAAAGTTTCTTCATATTGTTGGTTTTAAAAACGAAAATCAGCAAATCAGCATTTTACCCACCGATCAGCATGACCAGTCAGCAATTTCCGATCAGCATTTTACCTACCCCGATCAGCAAATCAGCATTTCACCCGTGCCCAACCTGACCATAGCAGACCGTCACGACGCACATTAACATTTTATAACTGTTATGAAGAAATAAAATACTAACAACACTTGTATTTAAAAAAGTTTTAATGTTACATAAAATTGATTAAGCAGGAATATAGGCCATGACTGGGTTTACACTTCTGATTTTTATATTCCATATTGTGGACGTCATAATTAGACAGTTATATTTGCGTACGTACATATTTCGGAACTCCCTCCCCTAACATACCTACTGGGGCTCCCACTCATGCGCAGAATCACCGAAGTTTGAAGCGCCTCTCCCCTTGCTGTGTACATAATATGTGGACGGCCCCTAATATAAAAGTAATAATTAATACCAGTAAAATAATGATTGTGATAATTATGTAATTTCGCAATCCTTTGTATGTATGTGGTGGCCCTGATTATAAAAAGGTCATTCAGTTGAGTGTTGAGTATACCTGCCTAACGTGAGGGTCAGGTTTGGGCATTATGAACTCAATTTTAGGGCCAGGGTAGGCACCATAAGGGTCGGTTAGGGTCAGGTTTTGCATCGTGAGGGTCGGTTAGGGTTAGTGTAGTTTATAGATATCAGGTTAGGGTCTAGGAATTGTTTTGAGATGATGATTCAGGCCTACAAATATGAATTTAGTTTTAGAAAGAGATTTGAGTTGCTGCATGAAGAGGATGATATATAATGATTGTGAGATGCTGGTTATAGAGATTTATGAATAGCTTGTTGAGTTTCATAAGCTGGCGATGGTCATGTAGTTTAGTGAGTTGACTGAGGTGAACGGAAGAATCCAAAGAGCAGAATATTGTGGAACTCTCTAACTGAAAAAGCATTTGTCCAAAATTCAGTGGCACATGGGAAATTCATTAACATTTTTCCAAATTTGGCAAACATAAAAGGATGTTTGGCAAAATCCTAAAATTCCAATCCTTTCCCTTAGACAGAGAATGCAAAGAGTTTGCACAGGTGAAAGATATCTGCTGACAAAATTGATTGTGTTAATGTGATTTAGCATATAATCCATTTCTCCCATCATTCAAAGTTTACAGATATATTGTTTATATCATTCTATAGGCCATTCACTATGATAGGAGCATTGCCGCCGGATGTATACAGTCACGGTTTTGGCTGTTTGCGATTTCGTATGCTCGTGGTTTCGAGCTAAAATGATTTCTGAGTACATACCTGGTAATATTGAGTTTGCTGACTTTTAGTGTTCTCAGACATGGTCACAAATTATTGTTTAATTTGATTTAGATTGGTGAAAATACACTGTTGTTTATTTAAACAGAAATGGCTTCCACGACGGGCAAAAGACAACAAAATGAAAACGAAGAGAGTGAGCCAAATCGACATAGCCTAGATCAGTGGATAGTTTTGGCAAATCTTAAGAATGAAAATGGTGAAGTTCTTGTAAAGGAAGGTGTTAATTTAACATTAGACACAACAACAGAGAAACTTCAGCTCATCTGTAACGCTCTCTTAAAACAGGTAAACAGGTTTTACTTGGATCATTCTTCTATATAAAATTTGTCTTTGGTGAAGTGATTTTTGAATAAAACTCATACATACATCTGTGTTTTTGATTAATCCTTTTTTTAATGTGTTGTGCCAGTAAATGTGAGGAAATAATTTGAATTTTGATGAGTCAACCAATTTTCATGGATTAACTGAAATGTTAAACACATGGTGCAAAAGATGTTACATGGAGATTGGAAAAGTCCATTTTCTTTGCAATATTTAAAACTCTGCATCAGGTATCATGAATTTCATAACACCACCCTTAGATGCTGTTTCACAAAACTTGACATGTCCAGTTTAGGATAATTTACATTCTTATAGCTATTGTAATTGTTATTTGGTGGGTAAAAATTTTTATTAAGCTTTTGTTGCATTTCTGATAATTGATCCTGGTTCAGTTTGTAAGATACATATATGAATATTTATTTTCTTTTGCTGAAGTTAGTTATTGTATGATGTCAATTTGAACAGGATTCGAATCAGCCTTACTCGTTTTATGCCAATGGAGTAGAGATTACAGACATTTTAAAAGACGCTTTAGACGAAAAAGTCCTCGCTACAGCTGAACCTAAAATCGATATTGTGTATGAACCTCAAGCCAACTTCCGTGTTCGTGCAGTCACTCGGTGTACTAGCACTTTGCCAGGTCATGCTGAAGCAGTTTTATTTGTGAAGTTCAGCCCCACTGGCAGGTAAGCTGAATTTTTTAGAGATTTGTTGCTGGAGTTTAATTAAATTGCAATTTATAAATCTAGGTATGTGCCATTTATGTTAAAATGAAGCATTCATTTAAGGGGTATATAGCAGATTTTTAACCCTTTGCATGCTAGATGTTTTTAATCTTTGCTCTTCCTTAGCTAGATATTTGTTATTGGTTTAGTCCCATGTGACTCCTTAAGCCTTAGCTCCAACAATCCAACATACTAAGCACTAGGCTATCGAGCATCCCTGTTAATACCTGAAATCTGTCTAAATTTACTGTACAGTAAGTTGCCATTACTAGTTGCAAAATGCAATCAGAAAATAAAACAGATCACAGACTTTCATGTCAAAAATATCCCACCAGTTGACCAAGGAGATTTAAGCTTATTTATCGACTTAATTAACGGTCAACTTAGTTATATAGGATGACTGCTGATTCTTTAACTTCCTGCCACTTGAGTAAGAGGACCTCTAATGTTGCAACTCTGCACTTGTACTGTCCTGTAGCGTGTGCAGACATTTTATGATTTTACATCTGTAACTTGAAAGGATGAAGATTTTGAAATTTGTTGCCTACTTTCAATGCTGAAATAGAGCTATGCTCTTCAGAAGCTTAGCAGCAATAATTTTTATTGGCACATGAACAGGATGTTACAAAACAATGTTGATTTAGATCAGGAGCATCTTGTAATGAATGAGTTTAGTAGGTTTAAATTTATCAGCAAGCATGTGGTCTTGGACTGAGTCAGCAATATTTCTCTTGTTTGCATTTAGCGATTTTAAAAACATGCACCGGAGACTTGAAATCAAGTTAAATTTTTAAATTTTGAGTTTGATAGAACTGTAGGAAAATTTCTAGCAATTTTTATGAAGCTGACTTTCAATGATTAAATGGTTGTTTTGATAAAACATGATGTTCAGATGCTACAATTTCTTACTCATTCAGTTTAAGTATGAGAGAGTCAGCTCCAATATACAAAGATCTAAGAAATATCTTTTACTTAGATTTTGCTGGAAATATTGCTGTTGATCTGGTTTTCTGTTTAAGCTTATTTGGAAGTATTGGTTTTGCCCTGATTTCTTGTGATTTAGATATCTGGCAAGTGGTAGTGGAGATAAGACAGTACGTTTGTGGGATGTCAACACTGAAACACCACAGTTCACGTGTGAAGGTATGTTGCAGAACAGTTTTTAAGGTATGCCAGTTATGAGTAAAAGTAGTTAGGTTTAATATGCAACTGACAATTGCTTGGACATGACTTTTATGTCTGTATTGTACAAATTCTTATTCATTTAGGCAGCAGTTACAATAAAACGATGACTAATTGGGTCAGAATTTTGTCAAATTGCAACCAATATTTATTTCATTCTGCCAACATGTTCAAATCGTAGCCCTATACATTCTTCATCTGGTCCGAGAAGGTCAACTGAAGTCAAAGGTCGTACTCAAATAATGCACGCTAGTGGAGAAAGACGTCTGGGAAGCAGCTGCTGATTATGGAGGTTGATTTTGGAAATATGCCCATAGCTGCCAACCTAGATGTACTGGATTTTTCTAGAGTACAGCCAGAGTCGCTTGGACAACATCCAGGCACCATGTATCTCCACTAAGGAGACAGTCTCAACAGCTGGTGCATGGACAAATGCTTATGTGTCATCATCATACTGATGAGCTGTAAACCTTAAAGAAGAACAGTTAAAATCAGTTGTATAGAGGATACAGAATGATGGTGTAAGATGGAGACCAAGTATGACCATTAAGAATTTAGACTGTAAACATACATCTGGTTCATAG
The DNA here is from genome assembly GCA_959347315.1 of Bimastos eiseni. Taxonomy (NCBI): domain Eukaryota; kingdom Metazoa; phylum Annelida; class Clitellata; order Crassiclitellata; family Lumbricidae; genus Bimastos; species Bimastos eiseni. Next base: position 27,248,783 of record OY365807.1, read on the forward strand.
CTTGAATCTTTTAAGGTAATGATTGCAAACAGAATAAGTTCAAAACATGGTGCTTTATGTAGAAATGTGCCATTATGATGTTGAATGCCTTTTCTTTGACTACTGTCACCCATTTCTGCTATTCTTAAAATTTATTTTATATCCTTAATTTAGAAAAATATGTATGTGAGATGAATTAGATTGTTGGTATGTTAAAGATAACTGGTAACCTTACAATCCAATATCCAGATAGATTTATTTTATTTAGCCTTTGATTTCTATATTTGTAACAGGTCACAAAAGTTGGGTTCTATATTTGGCTTGGTCTGCATGTGGGCGAAAACTTGCTTCTGGATGCAAGAATGGTGAGGTAATGCAATAAATCTACACTTCATTAATTTCTGCACATGTTGGAATAGATGGCTTGGTCTTCTTGAGGTTTATTAGCACATTTTTTAAAATTCGTACTGTCCTTGACAAGAGACCAAGAGCTGTTTGAGTAGTTTTTGCTGTAATATCAGCCAATCACCAAATTCTTTGAAGTAATTAAGTTATTTTATATTTGTGTCTACTACTTCTGCAACATCTCACAGTGAAGAAAATCCTTCATTGATTCCTCTCTGGTGTCCTTCCCAAGCTCCCCTCACCTTTCCAGTCTCTTCTTGTCCCTTAGTAGCATTGCTAAATTGCCCTGTTGCTTCTGCACTCTCCGTATGCCATATCCCTTGCTTGTCCATTTCTAGCCGCCCATCCCTCTCTAGTAATTCCTCCCCAATCTTCCATTCCCATGGTGCCCCAAACTCTAACCACTTCCTCCACTTTCAGGCCACTTACTTGTTTAAAATTCATTTGATTTATATTTCTGTTATGGTGAAATTTATTAAATGATATGTATTAGCTACACCTGAATTTCTTTGCATCTTAACACATAGTAATATTGTGAATTTTCTGGTATACAACTTATTTCTAGAACTTAATTCCCAAATTATTGACTGGTTAGTGCAACCATATTTGGTAAAGCATTTTGTTATGTAGATTTTAGAAGAGTGGAATGTTGTTTAGATTCAGCTGTTAATTTCAAATGATGATTGAAAAGATTGTGTTTTTTATTTCAGGTCTGTATTTGGGATCCTCTGACTGGTAAGCAGATTGGTCGAACAATGACTGGTCATAAAAAATGGATTATGTGCCTTGCATGGAAACCCTTGCATCTGTAAGTCTTATCTGCTGTTTGATTGGATTTAATTCGGATAGATAGCCTTACTATTTATTCTGCTTATCTGTTTTGTTATGATTTCATTAACTGTATTGCATATGCATTTTTCCTGTAATGAACCACTGATGGAAGAGATTAATATGATTTATTGAGAAGTTGGTATGGACATTGTGGTACTGCGACTGTTTTACTGTTCGCCATGTCTCGAATGGAACTGATTGTTGAAGAAGAATGTTTAAAAACACTCTAATGTTCCCTAACATGTGTGCTTCAGCATGCAAAATCAAGCATACTGTGATCCTGCTCTATGGGTATCACAGCGTGATGGTGAAATGGCAGAACCATAATATTTGTGCAGCTTTTTCTACCATCAAAGTTGAAAAGTCACTGATTATTTTTATTCTTGAATTAAAGCAGCAAATTTTGAGTAGAGAAATGTTCAGCCTAAGAAAATGAGTTTAAATAGACAAGTTTAATGATATAATCAAATGCTTCAAACAGAAGTACACTATTCAGGAGAATTTAACATATGTTATCATGAAAAATGAGTTAGAGTGGTGTTGTGGCTCTTGATCTTGAGTAGCCAAACGGTTGCTCTTCTGCAAACCATGCAACATAATTGGATTGAAGAAAATATGTGAGCCAAATTTACACGAGACTTCTTAGTGTTATATTTAATAAGTGAATTTGAATCTAAATGGAGGAGACATAATGGTAAACACAACCTTATGGTTTATAGGGATGGCTCCAGTCGCTATCTTGCCAGCTCATCAAAAGTAAGTTGTGTGTCCATTTCTAATTTGATTGAATTTCACATTGTATTTTCTGTTAACCTAAGACTTCAGAATGTAGCATAATTCACTTTGATTACAATATGAAGAGAAATGTGCTAAAAAGAAATAGTACATTTTGTGGCAATAATGAATTATTTGCTGTCAAAACTATAAGTTAATTCTATGTTTTATAGCAAAAGGTGAATGCTGACTGGATAGTCAGTTTTCTGTTAAAATATTATGAAATTTGGATTTTATGTTCTGACAGTAATGGTTTCAATCATCATGGTTATATAGTTCTTATAATAAACACTGCACACATATGACGCACATTTTATGTTCAAAGTTCATTAATTTTCTCAGTCTTAAATTAGATAATTTATGATGATGACTGGATGATTTTTCTGTCTGGATTAGGATTCCACTATTCGAATCTGGGACACTCAGAGGGGACAGGCGGTCTTCATCATGTCTGGTCACCTTCAGTCGGTCACTTGCATTCGGTGGAGTGGAACTAATCTCATCTATTCATCGTCACAAGATAGAACCATCAAAGTCTGGAGAGCAGACGATGTAAGCTTAACGTGCTTCAATATTATTTGGATGCAAATAATGTTGTGAATTCTGTGCTATGTTTTGATTTGCTAAAGCTGCTTTGGTATCGTCTAATTGATTACCCACAATATATTTTTGGGAAATGTTGTTCAAAAAGAAAATTTATTATCATATTTATTAGCTAGCTGTAACACTTAACTGATTATGATTTAAATAAAATTCAGTAAAATGTGATTATAATTAACATTTGATGGTCATTAACAGTTTTAAGGGCTTTCAGTGTAAAACTGATGAGATTATATAATACATAGTGTCAAAAGGTGACTCTATATTTCTCATTACAAAAAGTCTGTATTGTCTTCTGTAACATTGTGATTCAGCAGTTGATTATGCTGCTGATGGTAATACTCTTATTCACACATCTCATGGAGATTATGCAGCAACATGGTTTTAAGTTAAGGGATGTCTAACAATCGTGGGCATCCAGCAACAGATCTTCTTTGTGAGACCTCCACATTTGTGCCGACACTCATTTGCCCACCCCAGAAGTGTAATCACCTGTCCAAGTACTTATCAAGGCTTCATGCTGATCAATTTAACTGCACGGCCAGTATCTCATCAGTTTTGAGTGAGTGATCATGAAACCAGCAGGCAAATTTTATAATCTGATCGCAATTGGGTGAGTCTTGGAAGCAGCTACCCTGACAAAATTTGGTGTTTTTAGACTTTGTATATTTACAGCTGTCTTACTTTTTACATTTTGTAGGGTGTCCTATGTCGGACACTGGAGGGTCATGGGCATTGGGTGAACCAGCTTGCACTCAGCACAGACTATGTGATGAGAACAGGGGCATTTGAGCCGGCTAAAGCAACCATTGTTCACACAGACAACAAGCATAGTGGTATGTTTCTTTGTGTGATGTCGAGTTGAATTAATACATGTATGCCTATTGCCTAAGTGTTTCTTTTCTGTCATAGCATAGTTAAAAAGTTTTTTTGAATTTGTACTCATTAATTATTATATTTATGCATAATGATTACTGTGTAATTGCTCTGTATGGAACACCCATGAGATGATGTTGCCATGTGTGTGTAAATAAGATGCCAGGCACTATTTGAATATGCACTCATATTCTACAACTTTTTGTTGACTGATGCTTTATGCAGTATAACGAAGTGATTTGATTTTATACTGGAGTACAATTTGAACCAGTTGAGCTACAGGCTACCCACCCATTGTCTAGAGAAGACATGAATGGCAACACTTAAAGAAGATGCATTGTTCTACTGGGAGTAAGACATTCATGATAATGATGATGATGAGGTGGAGGGAAGGCTAGTTTCATGATCACACTCAAATCCTGTTTAGTGTATTATTGTATTTGCTTGCATATTTGACTCACATTTTAGACTAACATATATTTTCACTTCTTTGCCAGCTAATGTTTTTAAATTGCTTTGTTGCACACCTTTGCTTTTTAGCAACCGCATCACATTTGGTTGATCTGAAGGCATCTTATGATGATTGTTTTAGATGAGGAATTGTCACAGCTGGCTCTTCAACGTTACAACAGTGTCGTAGTAAGTCATATGATCTCCTACCTACTTTACTGTACAGTCTGCAGACCACTTGCAGACCGTCTCACAAGAGAAACTCTCATAGGTTTTGATACATTGTAACAGCAGAAATACTGTGCACATTGTATTAAAATCTTATGTTGTGTTTATTAATATGGGGTTTTACTTATGAATTGCTAGATTAGTCAAGTAGGAGATTCTTTAAGTCACATATTTTTGCTATGCTTGTCTCTGCTTAAAATAGTAGGCTATAACTTATAACTGACTTGCATCATATGTCTATTGTTTGCAAGGCCAGAAAAATGTAGCTGCCTGTAAGCATACATGCATTCTTCAGATCACTACCCATTTTTTCTGTTCAGCAGCAAGATATTAAACTGGCCCAGGACAACTTGCCCTCTTGGTTTAATTGGTCTTACGATCGCATTTTTCAACCTGGAAGACTTTTCGTATTTATATTACAGAACAGCCAACCTGAACGAATGGTCTCCAGTTCAGATGATCACACAATGTCGCTGTGGGAACCCGAGAAGAGCAAGACCTGTATCACACGAATGGTTGGACACCAGCAAGTGATTAATGAAGCAGCATTCTCCCCAGATGGCAGAATGATTGCTAGTGCATCATTCGATAAATCGATCAAAATTTGGAATGGTGTGACAGGAAAGTACGTTCTGCATTGTTTCGTTTGATTCATTTTTGCTGTTATAGTTACCAAATCATTTAATGTATTGGTACTTCTATTCTTGGCAGTTATCAATTATTGCCATATTATCTTTGTTTAATATATTCATTCATTCATTCATTCATTACAAAGATTTATATAGCACCCCTTCAAAGCTACTACTCATGGGCGCTACCGACTCCAGCACGTTTAAAAAGAACAGTTTTAAAGCAAGTATAAAATGAGTCTGAGTGGACCCTTGGTGACAACCGTAACGCCAACGGCAGCATGTTCCACAGCGAGGGGCCAACCACTGAGAAGGCACGATTCTGTTTGGTAGTTGTACGGGCAAATGGGACAATGAGCATGCCTCGCTCAGTAGAGTGTAGAGTACACTCAAAGTAGAGTAACGGAGATCGCGAAGATAGGCAGGGGCGAGACCATCAAGGACCGCCATACCAAAGAGATGATATGGTATGAGATTTGCTGTTGGAGGGGGAGCCAGTGGAGTGCATCCAGCATATAGCCGGATACATGGCCAAATTTAGGAATGTGTCCAACAAGACGTGCAGCAGAACGCAGGACCCACTCCAGACACCGCAAACGCCCAGCTGGAAGGCATGCATAGAGTGAGCAACAGTAATCCAGTCAGGCAGTAATGTTATATTGCTGACCTTTTGTTGTGGATCAATTGCTGCTACAGTGTAGACCAATTTGTGCACAGTCATTTGAGAGACAAGGGCCCACAATGGCCCCACATGTTAGCACACAGCGAGTAAGAGGGCCATACTAAAATACAGTAGTTTATGAAATATGGACGTCTTAGCGCAGCTACAAAGAAAGCTCATATGGATGTAGGCTATTTGACTTGAAGGCTCTTGCACGATAGCCTGATATGAATCGATTTTATATAAATAATTGGGAAGATCGCATTGCTGTTTGGTTATTAGCAGAAGTGACTCTGATGTGTAAGTTTCTGACTACATTAATATCTACTTTCTCCAGATATTGTTTTAAATCATGTGAGATGTGCATTGATTTAATGGGAGCTTGGGTTCACAGCTGTTGTCAATTTGGATGAGAGAGAGAGTGGCAAAGCTGCTGTTGATGGTTAGTTAGACTGGTGAGGGCAGGCATGTACTCAGGTACCATTATTTCACCTGTTGTAGCTGGTACAATGTGTGAGGAATGGAGGTGACCTATGCAGCTATATTTAAGCTCAGCTTCTTGGACCTTAAAGCCTGCCACAGCCAATGACTGTTGTCCCCAAATTCATGCATCTGCTTGAAAAGTGTTCACTATTTATTTTGTATTACCGTGTCATCTTTACAGGTTTATAGCCACGTTACGAGGTCACGTTCAGCGTGCCTATCTTGTGTGCTGGTCTTCCGACAGTCGGCTCGTGTGTAGCTGTAGTGCAGACTCCACCGTTAAAGTCTGGGACATAAAGGCTAAAGGTCGAAAACTACTTTTTGATCTTCCAGGTCATGAGGATCAGGTATAATTGTTTACTTACTGACAGAAGTAGCTGGTCACTTATAATGTTGCATTTAAGAAAAGATGCTGTGCTGCCAATCGTGGTGGTCAGTTAATTACCATATGTGATGACTACTATGCAGAAACAACTGGCATTGTCAATTATCAATGTTACTGACTAAGTATTTGATAGTGAACAATAATAATTTCCTAAGTCACATATCTGTTTCTGTCAGCCGTACTTTAACGTTTCACTTATTCACCGGATTCACCATGCTTTTGCGCAAACCTTAATGCATCCGGTGCTATTGTTGCGTCCGTCGTATGTAAATAAGGTTGACATTAATAATATGCAGTGCAAACATTACTGCATCCGGTGCTGTTGCAAATAACTTCAAATAATGTTCAACGGGCAGTTAATAGTGCGTTTAAATATTGACGTGTATACGTTTAAATATGAGTTATACATCGTGTACTAAATATATTTCCAGTTATTAACATTAAATGAAAACTTGGATGAAACTCGAGAAGAGTGCGAGTTGAAGAAACTCAAGCTTTGACCTGTGATTTTCACTGGTTAACAGCTAGTATTATTATAAACTGTAACTTCAGTAATTGTAGAATTTTCTATGAGATTGCTCTGTGGACTAGTTTCAAAGACAAATTTGTAGTTGTAATTTGTGTTTCGTTGTAAATTTATATAATTTATCGACTCCCTTGTCTTTGCTTTCACACTATCATCAATTGTTTTTGGTAATGTGTGATTTTCCAAAGGTGCTTGCTCTTGACTGGAGTCCAGATGGTCAACGTGTCGCAAGTGGTGGTAAAGACAAAGTCTTGAAAATGTAAGAAATAATTCCATTACTTTGTGCATGAAAGTCCTGTAAAATAATAACGTAGGATTTTGATTTGTATCTAATTCATATTCATTTCTGGCAATGGCTTGAAAATTTATTGATCTTTGCCTGTACAGTTTTCAATGAAGCTATCTAAGTTTCTTATTTGCACGAAATCTATCTGACTGTTTTGAACCCACAGGCCTCAGTACATTTCTGTCTTCATTTGACTCTTTATAAAGTTTATATTACTTTTTCCGAAGGTTTACTGCTCAATGGTCATTGCTGGCCATTCTATGAATTGTCACTAGACTGACATTTCACTCTGCTTCACATTTCATTTGAAATTTTAGGCTCTTTCTTTGTAACTACTCAGATGTTTTGCAGCTACAGTTTTGAATGAGATTCAATAAGCTTTTCATTCTTTGCTCAACTAAATCCTTCTAATAAGTTTAAGGCAGCCACAACACAAGTTTTACTGGTTTACTTTTATTCGTTTGTGTTGGATAATACTCACACCTCGATCATCATATTTTGGTCATCATATTTATTCCAATACATCTTTTTGTGGAATGTGATTTTGGTTAGTAGTAGGGATGCCTTTGTTTTATATAACTATAGAATTTTCTGAATTGAATGATTCAAACTAGAATAGATCAATAATCGATGATATACAAGTATTTCCAGATAGGAGCAGATTAGGAACTTCAGTTCATCTGGCCACAGGGCTTTTGTCTCTTTATCGTCTGGTTTCTCTGTGTTTTGACGAGCAGCTTCATGTTTTATGTGCCATTAGAAAAACCAGTTTTATTTATCAATGTGTGTAGTTATACTCATGTAATCATTTTGTTTGTTTAAACAGTTGGCGAAACTGAAGGAAGCTGGAGAAGTTATTTGGAAGCAGAGAGTTGAATAGAAGACTGCTGGAACCATAAGATTTTGGCAGTGTTTTATCTACCTGACTTGTACAGACAGACGACCAGCCAGCAACATTCAGCATGTTTTATTTTGGTTGACTGACAGTAATCATTGATGACCTGTTGAAGAATATGAAAATAAGAATAAATATTTCTCAGCTGTTAAATTTTACATATCATTAGTGTTGTGGTTACCATGTTGGGTCTGTCAATCAAGAGGTTGCAGGTTCAAATTCCCCCTCCTCCACCCCAGGGCAGAAATCATTGAGTTCGATATTTTTGCTCCATCTTCACTCGTAGTCAACTCTGCTGTAACAGGTACACTGACGGTGAGCAGATGAAGTAGCAAGGGAGAGGACTGGTCGTACTCCCACTAACCCTCTTATGCCGAGGCTAAGAAACTTTTTATGCTAACACATCATATCCATTACTGCCTCAGGCACCTGCTCTTATTCTTCTTTCGTGGGCAAATGTGTCCGATTTATCGTCAGTTCTGCAGTGATGTCTGGCTGTAGAAAGTGGTTGAATTCAGCTGGGTCCTGCTTACTTTCAGATGCTGCAGGACTCGGCTCATGGGTCATACTGTTGTTGAGCTGTAGGATGACTGCATCGTAAAACAACAGCAGGCGGTCATTCTGAAGACATTGCGAGTAGTTCTGGGTAAATGCAGCATATGCCAAAACCACCAACTCTTCTTTCTTTTTACATTTAATATTTTTTCATTCCCCTTGCAACTACATTTTGTTAACCCTTTAGCGACCAACCCGTGCATTTTAATATGTGCTGGTCATTAAGTGTTAATGCTTCATTCCAATGGCTTTGATCATCTAAGCGTGTAATGTTTTCCACGTCAAATGCACAACTGATGGTAGTCTTGACCTATGCTGGTTGAGGTGACGTAATTAGGTCACTGAGATGTCGAACCCAGCAACTGAGTGTAGAGAGGCCTTTCATGAGAACCATTAAGAATAAAATAAAAATGCGATTCCCATACACCTACATACATATAATGTATTTATGTATATGACTATGATATTATGTAATATTATATTGTATTGTATTTTAGTATTTATAAAGGGCCTCTAGTAGGGTGAACCATTCAGAATCGCTGCTCCACGAGAAGTAGGTTAAAGCTTTAGAAGAGCAAAAGAGGTTGAGAGGCTGCCAGATAGAATTTTAGAGCAAACAGGAGGAGAAAGCGCATTTCACAGAGAGGGACCAATTGAAGCAAAAGATCGAGACTGAGTCATACTGTTCTAGTTCGCGGAACCAAAAGATCCAAGTCTATTGAATGAACGAAGTGGACGGAGGGAGGAAGCTGAATGAGACCGAAGTATTACATCAGCCAGGTATCTCAGCAATACCCCGATGAGCCTTGAAGATTAGAATAAGCTAGGGATGGGGGACTCAAGTGTGCTGTGGATGGGTGATATGGCTTTATATTTTATTTGTTGAGGTATTGCTGCACATGCTGTGTTGGGTCCACTGTAAGCTGATGACGTCCAAGCCTACCTGGAGTACCTAGAGGCTGCATATCGGCACTGTCTGTCATCTAACGCCATTGCTGCCGTTAAAACATTTACCCAACAGTGTATGTGTACCTTGGAACAAAGCCAACTGGACTGGAATCTAGTGGAATTTAAACGGAGATATTGTATTTGCAAAACGCCTATGCTGGTCCATATCCCGTATTTAATTAAAAACAGGAGTACTGAAATTTCACACTTATCAAACTTGCTCTCAATCATAATAGTTAAAAAGGCTTTCAGTTTGGTTCTGTGACCTTTATTATTTATAGGGACACATTATTTAGAATAATTTCAGCGCTATAAAAGTTACTCAATTTAAATGTTTGGCTGCGCAACGCGCGGCCTGTCGGCCTCAATCAATAACTGTACACGTGTAAACAGTTTGTGTCGATAGAAAGAGGAATCATGAATTCAAATAATATATTTCTGATTGTCGGTATCCTAAGCATTGTCGTAAAATGTTCTGCTGGTGCAGGTGTTGAAGTTGTCGCTGACGACAAGCTAGATGAGATTATTTCCCAAAACGATTTTGTCTTGGCTTTGTTCCGTAAGTAAACTTATAGCTGTTTCTAGGTGATGAAAGGATAAAATTCTTCTGCGGCTGACTTTACTTCTGCGACTGGACACTTAGTGTTTGGGGCTCGTAAAACCTTTGCGCAAGACGTGAGGGCATGCGCGCTGTTTAGTTCCTTAATTTCTAATCAACTCGCGATCGTGAGGGTAGCTTGGGTCAAGTTAGACCTCGTGTGAGTCGGTGATATTTGGTTAGGTGATGTAGAAGCACTCTGAACGTAACCAATCCTCAAGACGACTTACCTCACCCTCGCTTTTCGTAAACTTTTTCTAACCAACCCTAACGAGCACTAGTTGATAGGAAAATAAGAAATTAAACAATGCGCATGCATAGAGGATAGTGCAGCGCAGAGGTTTTCGGTGGCAGAAATATGGCGAAAATATTAATTGTCCAGACGCAGATGTTAAATTTCTTTAATTCTGAAGGGGAATATTCCTTTGTAGAAGATTTTTATCAAATAAAAATATCGATAACTAGTTGTGATCTTGAGATTTATGCAATCCCCTAAAGAAGGTAGGTCATGACACTTGATTGTTCATGGGTGCTCAGTGAATATATTGGGTTCTGGACAAAATTCAAGATCAAGCTATTGTAGCTGGTGTTTAGAATTGAAACATGATAAATTGGTAGCATTTATTGCAAAGGTGTTTTAAGTTTTATGTTAAAAACCTGGGGAGAGATTGCAAGATGCATGTTCTGGAATATGAGTTTGTAGGATGGATCTGAACATCGCCGTAATTCTGTCAGTAGTTTACTTCATCCTTTATTAGAAACATGTAATTTGTCATCATCTTGTATATCACAGTGTCTTTTGAGAGTCGATTTCCCTATCATGTATGTGAATCTTGCATTGTTTTTCATTTTGTGGACTCAACTGTTACATGTATGTTTGAACTGCAACTTAGAGATGTGGTCAAAGGCTTTCAGCCTAAGTAAAATACATTCATTTATTTTATTTAACACCTGTTCAAAGTTTTCATGAAAGAACCTACTTACATCAGAAAATGTAATGATTTCAAACTATTGTTAATTAAAACGTGGCTATTGTCCAGATTGGGAAGAAGATGTAGTTCATTCATTTTGATAATTTATATAGCACCTCTTCAAAGGAAACTATTCAGAGGTGCTCCCAGCCACAACCAAAAAGAAATGACTTTAGCAGCATACAATAGGTAGGTAGGTCATTGTAAGGGAGGAGACGGAGGGCAACCGGGAGCCCATTCCAGGTGGATGGACCAACCTCTGAGAAAGCTCGATGCAGCATTAGCGACGATTGGGCTCTGGACACCAGAAGCTCGCCTTTAGCAGAAGAGCGCAGCGCTCTACCTGACAGGAGTTCAGACACCGGATGACACAGTTCAGTCAAGTAGGATGGCGCACAACCAGAGAGACACCGCCAAGCTAGTGTCGCAATGTGGAAAGTAATGTGCTGTTGAACCAGTAACCAGTGAAGGACATTGCATCTATAAGGTGGAACCGGTGAAAATTTGTCCAATAAGTCTGGCTGCAGAGCGAAGAACGCGATCTAAATGCACCACTAAGGCACAGGGAAGACCAGCCAGTTCTGGCTGGTCATACAGTAATGTTGATGAAGTGCATGCAAATGTTACAACCACTCGATTCAGGTTTTTAACAATGAGGTCTGTTTCAGTCATTAATCTGGAACTAAATGTTAATATTGACCCTTTTGACTTCCTTAGAAAAAGATCCATGTGTTAGTGAAGACTGTGAAGCAGCCTTGTATGAAACGTCAGTGGTCAGTAACACTTCGTACATTCCAGGCAAGTTGTACTTATAGTAAATCGCTTCTTAATATGTCAAATGACAATCTATACATTTCAATTTCCAACGAAATCTTACCTTATGCATGACATGTTGTTGTGCCTGTGCAGTGTTGTATTTTAGATTACATATTCAGCAATTCACTGCAATGCGTATTGACATTTTCTAAAATTATTCAATTTTAAATTTAGTTAACATCATTATTCAGTGGCATATCTGAGCATTCTTCAATTAAAGAAAATATTTGTTTATTTGTATTGTTCATACCACAATATATCAGTGGGTCATGAAATTTACGTTTACTTTTATTTACTTTTATGCAAACGTTGACGGCACACTATTGGTTACATGCGCCTAGCATGCACACATGCATTATAATCGTTGTTCACTGGGTATTTGATATTTTTTCCATAAATGTTTCTTGCCTTTAAAGACATTCAATGATGAGGTTTGTCTTTCTGCACTGTCAAGTTACTTGCTTCATTTGTGAGCCTCATTTCTACCATGGGAAAGCATTACATTATGAGTATAAATAGAATGGCAGGTGTATCATTGTAGGTTTGAAAGTTGTCCGACTGGTCAACTCTGTACTACATACCAAGTTTTCACTTGGGATACGATCAAGACTTATATTTTATCGCAAGACGGTTCCTATCCTTTTTGACTGTACGTACATCAATATATGCTCTTCTATTGTTTTTGAATTTTTTAAAAGTAGTTTCGGTACAGTAATGAAAAACTTTTGATGAATTACTTATAAATCTTTCCTCCATTTTGTTTATCATATGCGTTTAAAGTTTCGTATACTTTTGAAATGTGAATTTCCGTACCAACCATTTTCAGAATTGAATTTAATTTCAAACAGATAAATCAGCTTATATTTGGCAAATAATAAGACATGATAAGCTAGATATGAGTCTTGGCTTTCTATTCTTACGAAGTTTCTGCTGGTAACCTTAAGCTGAGCTTGGCTATGAAGGACAGGAAATTTGCACATTTTATGAAGTCATTAAGTTATTAACACAATGGCCACTTCAAAATCATTTAGCATTAAAAATTAAATTTTTCATCAGCTGTTTGCAGGCCTGGACCCTAAAAATCACTGGGCATTTGCCCGCCTCTTGTCGGGCCTTTGTATGAATTACACAATTTGTTAGTAATACTACATGATTTTAATGTAGTTCCATTTTTTCAGCATGTATCATCAGAGACTCTGAATTATATATATCGCTAGATAATTGATATTATATGATATTTGTGATGTACATATTGACAAATTGATTGCCTGGAACTGTTGTTTATGATGCCTTTTCCATTTTTGTATTTAGTGGTAATGACTGTTTACTGACCAGCCAGATTGGTTTCCCATTCATTTTAATATGCACTGGTCGTTAAAGTGTTTAGTGCTGTTCTGTTGTGCATTTAGCTGATGTGATTCTCATGGATGATGTCGTGATATGGCTTGAGCAGAACAAAGAACAGAACTCGCGCTATTTGGACACCCAGGACTTTGAGCACCTGACGCAGGCTGCCACTGGAGCTACAACTGGCGACTGGTTCATCCTCTTGTAGGCATCATTTTCATTGCAGTCAACCACTCTCAATACAACCTACATGCTGCTCTCATAGTTCTTGTTTACATTGTCTTTCAGTTTTAATTTTTCTTCCTACAATGTACGGTTACTCACTGTAAGTGTGTGTTGTGTGTTAGAGAAGTTGTTGTGTATGGGTGTCTGTGTCTCTCTAATTACTTTTCATTAAGTGAAACACCAACTTAATGGGACGGGAATTGTCATTATAATAATAATCTAGTGATAAACTTGTTAATAATGATTCTTACATAAGTTCTCCAAATGCAATATATCAGATGAGTTTTTAGAGTAAATTAGTTTTGGTCTGTCATTTAATGTTGAGTTTTTCTAGTTCATTTATATTTAGCTGTACAACCAGTACTGCATTTCACCCAACTTGCCAATGAATACCCATATTTATGAAAGTTTTTGATGAATGTATTAGGACAGAGTGTCAAAGAGCCAGCCCACGGGCCATTTCTGGCCTGCCGATGATATATTTCTGGCCTATGGAGCCTAGTCTAAAGACAACACAATTGAGAATAAAAGCATAAAACCGCTAAAGGACAAACTAGACCTTTGTCATTTAACGGTTTTATGAGCTTTCTGTGATTTTGTAATTGATAGTGTGTGTACGGCCCCCCCCTGTATTAGGACTATCAATTCTTAGCATATATTAATGAGGCTTCTGGATATTAGTATATTACTGCCCTATTGAGGTTTGCACCAGTTCATATATATATATACTATATATATATATATATATATATATATATATATATATTAGCTTGCGTTATCTTCGTGTTATTGTTGTTGTAATTTAGTAACTACATTAAAGGCTTTTTTTTCTTGGATAGAAATCATCACAAAACAATGCAAAGCGCATGATGCTTTCTCAAATTCTCATGCATAGGACCATCCTTTGGGAGCAATGTTCCAAGAAGCGTTTCCTTAACATTCTGCTGCCACAAGCATTGTATGGAAATAATATAAGAGATGAGCCAAGTTGTGGGATCTCTGGGAGGATCTGCAGATTCTTATGACACAGTTTTGGGACTCTGTGCAAGTCCTTTACACACAACTTGCTAGTTCCATTGATTAATGAATGACTTATAAACTGATAAATTTCTTGTCTGAAATTAAATTAAACTGACCAATTGCCTTTCTGAAATCAAATTAATTTGACATATTGTCCTATCTAAGATTGTTTCTTAAAGTTTTATTTGATATTTTTTCAGCCACAAACCTCGATGCAATCACCTTTTTCCAATTTGGGAGTCTGTTGCCAGTCAGTAAGTGAGCATTTATTTATGTGTTGAAGATGTACTTGATACCCAGTTCAAAAAATAATCTACGATTGTCATATGGTCTATGATGGTATTGTATGATCAGAGTTCAGCTTCAAGATACCTTGCAGTTCAAAAGTTAGAATGTTGACATGTTGCTAGTGGTATAAATATTGATGTGAATTAAATGATTACACTAGTTTTAATATTTAATAAGGATTACACCAGTTTTAGTGTCAATTGATGCTTAAAGTGTTCTTGATTGGAATAGAATATGGTCATTGGGATTTTAATATATGACACACATTGCTGAGTGGCTGCAGTGATTAGTGGTGATTATGAAGCTGTGAGGGTAATGCTAATGGTGATGATTATGATGATAAATTTGATGCAGTTGAGCTGTATTGTTCATGCATTCTTTTATGTTTTGCTAGTTTGCGTCACAAAATAAACATTGCGGTGGTTGACATTGGCAAGAGTCCTGAACTGAAGACAAGGTTTAGGGTGAACAGATGTCCCACAATAATTTAGTAAGTAAGCAGATACTATCAAGGTATTTATTGCTGTACCGTCATCTGGACATTTTTTTCTGATCTTGTGTTTATTATCTGGTCTTGGTTGTGGATGACCTTCTGCAGGTTATGAGTCTATATACTTGTCTACACACCTATACAATCATTCATTGAAAGTGTAAATTGGATTACACATGCTGGTTAAGTATTTGATCTTAGTAGTGGGCAACTTTATTAGTTGTTGAGTCTTGTAAATTATTTACTCGACTGTGCTATACCAAGGTGATGAGGTTTTTGCTAAATCAATTTAAAGCCAGTATAAACCCACCTGTTGAGTTTATGCCATGGCTGCAGTAGATAATTGTCAGACCTATCTAGAACAATACATTAATCTCTTAAAGCAACATTTAGTTAGTTTGCAAATGGCTGCATTTTGACAGCTACAATACTAATATCAAAATTAACAGAATGCGATTCAATACAATTAGTGTTTATTGGCAATTGCTAATGTTATTGTTAACGAGGACATATGTTATAGATATGACCCTTGATACAGTTTTAGTAAGTGTCCTTTAAATTAGTCCTGTGGCCTCAATGCATGGTGCTCTGACAACTTGTACTAAAGTCACCAAGTTTCTTCTGTGATTTCTGGGGATTATCAATCACTTTGTTCAGTTGATCATTTGTAATCGCGTTTTTTGGCCTGGCAGTTCCTGTTCTGTCACGATTGATTTGTGCATTTGAAATGTAGTTTCCGCTCTGGACGAATGTACATGTATGAACTTCCCACACAAGATCTCAAGCCATTCCTACAGTTTGCTGATGGATGGTACGTCAATGCACCATCATTTGAAGTTCCACGTGACCCTACACCTTTGTGAGTACTACATTTTTTTAACATTCTCAGTCAGAGTATTTTACCAGACACGGGAGTAGACTAAAGTTTTGAAAAAGAAATATCCTGCTATGGGTCAGACCATTTTGCTGTATCATGCACTTTCCATGCACTAAGATATTTAAAGCATTGGAGATCTTTCTTCCAATGGTTTCAGCCTCTTATTGCACTGAATGCTTGGATGTAATGGAATTCTTATTTGATGCTGGACTGGTAAAACCATTTCTTTTATCTTTATCATGCTACCTGGTGAAGATGTCTTCAACTGTCAATCCGTCTAGTTAAGATGTTCTCAGTTGATTGTCCTTGACTCAAGGTCATTGCTCTTGGTTCTAGGCCACTGTCTGTGGTTTTAGGTCATTTGCCCTTGGTTCTAGGTAATTGACATTGGTTCTTGCTTGAATTTAATTTTTTTGTTTATTCTTTTTGTTTTAAAATTAGTGATTGGGGTGTATGATATGCTTTTATGTTGATTATCATTTTCAGTGATGTTTTGACTGATACCGTTGTCACTTGGCTGAAGGTAAGCAAATTAGAAATCTCTCATAGACTAAGTTAATTAATTATTAACTATTTTATTGAGATGGTTAAAGTAGCAAAGGAAGCCCAGATCATTGATGTCCATGCTGCAAAATGACTGTCATCTGAAACCAAAGATCTTGATGATAATGTGCATTAAACATGCAGATATAAAGAGAAAGTAAAACATGCGAGCAAGGTCAATTGTTGAGGCATCACAGCTGAGAAACAAATTCCTGAGGTTAACCTATTTCAAGCAGCAGCAGCCAATTCAGAAACGGGTCTCTTCCTTGACCTCCGAACTTGTGAGCTAGGCACTCTTTCGTCAGCTCTGAAGGGAAGGTTGACTGAGCTTGCCCAAATGGTCTGGCATTTCGTGATTCATCACCTATCAAATAGTAATTGCATCTGCAACAATTTTAGTTTTCTGTACTTGCTTCAATGTTTATTTGCAATAATAAAAATTAAGCATAATTTGAAAACGATTTTCATGTGGGCCCTGTGAAAAGACAAATTTAAGTAACATGCAGTTAGCAATGAGCAATAGCTTTTACTTGTTTTTAATTTTTTTAATTTCAATACTACCAGTAATGTATAGTCATGATTTCTGTGTAGCGAATTTATGGGTATGTCAAAATAATTGTTGACTTCACTGATTAATTGATATATAGTGCTTAGTATTTAGTATAAATAAAGTTTATTATAAGTGGTTTAGTTACAAGAGTGACGCTGATGAGTGGAAAAAACCTATTTAATCTGGCAATTAACTCATCCCATTATTTGATTGTTTGATTCATTCATTTCTAAAATTTATATAGCGCCCTTTCAAGAAACCTCCTCAGAGGTGCTCTCAGCCAGGCTGCGGCCAAGCAAAAAAGACTTGAGGATACAATAGAAGGCTGGGAGCTTGTTCCGAGGGAGTATGCATAGGGTTGATATGTGTTATGAATGGTGTAAAAGTTGTTTAATGTCTGACACTGCATGTTGCTGGTTCTTCCAATTCTGTGTTCATATGAGTTTGACAGTTGAATTGAAGACCAAACATGACCCTTTGTTTTTGTTATCAGACTTTTGTCTCTTTTTCTGTGTTTGAACTGGTTCCCTTAGTGTAACTTATTAACATTTACTGTTATTAATTGAAGTAATGTCGATTGTGGTAAAGAAATTAAGCACATTATCTGTTCTTACAGGAACACTTGGGTGAAAATGGTCTTGTGGGTGTTGCTATATTATCGGCTGCGGTTGTTCTTTTCTTGCTGATAAAATGTTGCAAGCGCTGCTGTGTGACAAGAAAGAAACCAAAGCTTTATTAATCTATGATCATTACCTTTTCACAAGTCCTTAAGAAGGATGTTATCTTTGCATTCCCTAGTCTCTTGAAATCGAAATTTCCAAACTGCTCTGTGGATCATTTTGTGGTATTCCTAAGTTGATTTTAGGTAAATTTAGGTCTCTACTTTTTGATCTTTTGGTGCACCTGAGCATTGGGTTTGTCTGCTTTTCAAATTTGTTTTTTGACTTTGTGCGATAGTTGCTTAAACTGCTTGGTATTTTGTCACCTATATTGTTACTCCTCCTTTTATTTTTCTTTGAATTTTTTTTGACATTTGCTTGGTCTTTGCGATGTTTTAAGATTTCTATAAATGTTGGTGCTCAAATAGACTTTTGAACTCAGGTGATTGTGGCTCAAGCAAATCAGTATTTCCCATTGTCTGGTTCATTTCTATTTCTTGATGTTGCAACTTTGGTCATTGAGCAAGATTATTGTGTGTTGTTATCAATGATCAGACCGAATTTAATTGATACAACTATTGCAGTTTGTGATTGTTCCTACAAATTGTTATTCCTTTTTATGATTGCAGTAAACTATGGTTCTGACTTTTCAAAAATTGTTTTTGTAAATTTACTGATGTTGTTAAGAAAAAATTTTTTAAAGTGATTTTAGGAGAACTGCAATTTTTAACCTTATGATCTTGCTACTAAGATCTCTACGGAATATGTAGACATTTTTGCATGCTATAATGATTGAATTGTGCAACATGGTAGTACTCTGCTTGGTAATGAGGCCATTCGAAGCCGGACAATTCAGTGAGGATATGCCTTACAATTATAAGTCTCACCAAACAGTCGTTTCTGAACTTAAAAATCATGTTAACTTACAATTTAACATTTGCTGTTTCATTACATTAATGGATACAAGTAAATACATACAAGTCTCACCAAAACAATCGTTCTATGTTGCTGGCAAATGCATTTGCACGGCCAATTCAACCTGATCATCCAATTCTGCTGCAATAACTAATCCAACTACTATGGGAACAGGATATCAAGCAGCTGAATGCCAAGCTTCTAATTGCAAGCAAAGATCTCTCTTTGAGGAAGAAGAAATTATAGGGATCTGAATCATCTATTATGGAAGCTGTAACTTATTTAATTTAAGACACTTAACTACACAAGTCTGTTTAACTTATTTGATAACACTTATTAAATAAATCAAGTAGAATGGTTTTTTTGGGAAACTTTTGGATAACTGTTTAGACTTTTCATTTGTGACTTTTTCGTTATGCACAGTATTATGATCTTAAGAGTATCAGTTACAACATGTTCACATTAATTTTCATTGCAATTTGACCTCGCGTGAACATTTTAGAAATTCTCCGAATTGTCTGGCTCTGAGTTGCCCTAGAACCACTCGTATTATAGATCTGTCGTAAAAATAGTATAGTTGTGCATTTGATGTATTTAACGTCTTTAGTAACTGTTGATAGTTTTGAAACTGTATCAAATGTCTTATTTTACCTTCATGCGCTTTTGACTTCTGCATTGTAGTGACTTTATTTTTTGAGAAAATGAACACTAGCAGTGTTTTGTATTAGCTATGCTTATTGCTTTTTAAATAATTGACCTAGAAGTTAGTCTTTCAACATGTCTGTTATTCATGCTGTGGTCTCGATTTTCTGGTGTTGTGTTTTTAATTTGTTTATCTTTTTGTTTCAGGCATTTAGACTTCACGAAGCCTTCTGTCTGACATCGTTTATCATTGCAGTCACTACTCTAGTCTTGGTTGTGGGTTGTTTTTGTTTTCTGCATCGACGTACTCGGGATGCATACAAGATGTCAAAGTCTGATTAGAAAACTTGTTTTGCAACGGCCTTTGTCAAGAGGTGTTGTCCACGTTTGAGATTTTGCTATCATACCCTGGCATGATTCGAGTGACAAGTGCTGCCATCCAATGCATTTTGTCGTGTCTTCTGAAACTGAAGATCGCCATCGAGTGAGTCCAAGTTGCGAATGGAGAATGGAAAAAGTCCTGTTTTGGAAACCGACTTGTTATAACCCAGTTGAGGGTCATGAACTGGGAATACTTTAATGGGTGAAGTGTGATTTTGATTTTGGACAAGATTGTTGTTGATTGATTGTTTTTTCATTTTAAACCTTCTTTTTTGAAGACTATCATATATAATTTCTGGACATTTTAAATTAACTTAACATTGGTTTCCACGTTTGTGGTACATTGGCATGTAGATGTTACCAAAAAGAGAACAAGTTGTAGACTGGCATTTACATGACTTCGATTTTTTTTCAAACTCCTGCGTTGGCGTTGTGTCATTCATTTTGTTTTGATTGATTGCCTATAATTCTTATGAGTCAGTCTTATCCTACTGAAGAATAAAAATCATGAAATTTATTGTTAATCTTGCTGTATTAAAATTTCAGACTACAGGCCATGAAATTAAAAATGTTCTTATTTTCATTAAAGGTCACTGTCCTGAGATTGCAATCGTTTGATCCATTTTGCTTTGATTGATCACATGGACACTATTAGATGTTAGTGATTTATTACTTGCAAGTAGGTGTGTGCATATTAGCTTGAAGACATCAGCATAGATTAATGTCCATTGTGAATGTCCACTTGAAAGTGATTTGCCATGTTAAAGTATGTTTATCTGTGCAGCTATTCTCGTCTTTAGTGGACATTGTTCTATTCTTTGGGATACAGAATTTAATCCGTGTTATGTTCAGTTAATGTCCTCTACCAACTGAAGATATATATTTAACTGTTAGTCAAAATTCTTCTGAACAGCTTAAATTGGACAGTTTTATTTGCATGTCTAACTACTATTATTTATATCAATTTTCTTCTGCATGCTTTGTCATTACTTGATGACTTTTGTGAAAAAAGTGTTGTTTATATTCTTGAAATACTATATTTATAAGTATATACATTTTAGATACTATTTTTAATAGGTTCTTCAACACAGCCATGGTGTGAGAGATATGCCATGCAGACACAACTTAAGACCAAGCTATTTCAAATTGTGATGTGAACTATTTAAATATCGTATTTACTAGTATCCAACAATAGGCTACTCTTAACGGATCTCAATGGGAGTATTGGCTCCTCACGGGCTCCAGATAGGAATTATGCTGGTAGGGTTATACAAAAGAGACGAAACTCGTCTATCACTGCTATCCATAAATTGGCTGAAAATTCCGAATTCTCAAATGCATATATTTCAAAAATCGCTTTTTAACATGCAGATCTCGCTTCTCCTGGCCTATGCTTACTCTTCTTCTGTCTGCTTACCTATGTACTATGTCTACCACATAGCACATACCCAGCTATTTCGCATCTGCTGTAGACTTAAGCACATTTGTACGGCACGGTGGCAGATCGGTTAGAGTGGTCGACCCGTAGCACTCGGTGTGCGCTGAGTGAGCAGGTTCGACCCTCGTCCGAGGCGTCAGTCACTATGTAGGGACCTTGAGTAAGTCCTTTGCACACAATTGCTCTGCAGTAACACTGCAATTGCGCCATTGAGGCGTGTGCACTTCTGAGTAAAAGATATTGGAAGAAGGGAGATATCAAATTTCAAGTATAAAATTATTGAGATTTCGTGTATTTCCTTATTTTTTGCTCATGTGTTTATGGCTGGTCTAATTTCTAAAAATTGGAACTCTTTCATTATGAAAGTATTTGCAAATTTTTTTTAGAGTTTTGTCTGGCTTTCATATCTGCACATTGTATATGAGCTCTCATGTTACACATGGAATCGCTACAAATTTTATATCGGACTTGAACTACAAAAGTCAACAAATTGGGGATGGGTGCACTTTGGGATAACTTTTGTTCCCAATTTCTGCATGTAACTGGATCAGCACTGTATTAATTAAGTTACTGGTATTGCGCTACTATGGGGTACTTTCACTAGTTGTGATGATGATGATGATGGTGGTGGTGGTGGTGGCGGCGGCGACGACGATGATGGTAATGATGATAATGGTTATGATGACAGTGTTGATGATGGCTTGATTCATGAAGTAATATTCCTTGTGCTATCCATTTGACAACTGACAGTGTACAGCATTATTAATTGCAAAGGCACCTGCAATACATAAATTTAAGTTTCTTTCATTTAAAGGATTAGTTGATGTGTTGCCATCAGGAAGGGCGATTATCACAGATACTTGGCTGAGTTTGCCACTGGCAATGACCGGAAGGAAGCCGCTGAGAACAGCCTCGTTGCCTACAAGGCAGCAAGCGACATTGCTTTGACAGAGCTGCCGTCGACTCACCCTATCCGCCTCGGTCTGGCACTGAACTTCTCCGTCTTCTACTACGAGATTCTCAACTCTCCGGAGCGCGCCTGTCGGCTGGCAAAAGCTGCGTTTGATGAGGCCATAGCTGAGCTGGATACACTGAGCGAGGAGAGCTATAAGGATTCAACGTTGATCATGCAGCTTCTCAGGGACAACCTGACGCTGTGGACATCAGACATGCCAGCAGACGGTAAGTATTCTTAGACAACTGCCCTAAAGTAAATACCGTATCGATAATATATATGAAGCAATATGTCGTAATTGTTATCTCCAAACGCCTAAAGCACCACTTGACAGTCAAGTGCAGGGCACCAACTTATTCTGTACTGATCAATGCTAATAATTACAGACAAAAATAGGACAAATAATTGCATTGCACCAAACGACCATCATGATAGGTTATTTTAGTTTATTTATATATTTATATTAATTACAATATAGTAGCATTAATAACAGCAATAAGGAAAATAATGTTTTGGTGTTACTAATAATGTAAATAATTTAATTATGTTATTTAAAAAATTATAGTTCCTGAACCTTCTAATGCATGTTGAGTCGAACAAGCAGTAGACCAATTAAGTAGGGTTTATATAAAACTAATTTGTTGACAGATTGATTGATTGCTTTGTGTATTCCTCATTCTTTTCATCTTTCATTCTCTCATTCATTTGAATTCCTCAGTATTGCCTTGGATTTAAACCCAGTTTCAATTGAAGACTTATGCCATTTCTATCAGAATCAGCTAGTTAATTATGGTTAAATCTGTTGCAATTTGTGAGGTTCTATCTAAATGACCAAGAACGCTAACCTAAGACAGAGGCCAATCCCAAGACCGTTCCTTTAAGACCAAGACCGACGCATTCGAGACCAAGACCGTTGGCCCGAGACCAAGACCGATGCATTCAAGACCAAGACCGCAGTTTCAATTATTTGTCGGATATAGGACAGGGATATAAGATAGCCGTCATATAGGTACTATATATAAAATGGGCGTGAGTGTATGTGTTTAGCTAATGTATATATATATATATACACATTAGTTAAACACAAAATTAGGCTGTTCTCAGCGGCTTCCTTTCGGTCACTGCCAGTGGCAAACTCAGCCAAATATCTGTGATAATCGCCCTTCCTGATGGCAACACATCAACTATATATATATATATATATATATATATATATATAGTTGATATATATATAGTATATATATATATAAAGACAGAAAGATAGACTTATAAGTATATACAATGTAGGTCAGTTCATCTATGAACATGATCATTGGATGCATTATACCCATTTGAGTGTTCAGACGTTTAAAATAATTGAATATAAATGATAAATTATATAAATTGCTGCATTGTATATAGTGGATCAACTATGAAATCAGTAAGCAAAGTTATCTCTCGCTGGAAGGTGTTGTGGTAAGTTTAACTAAACATTGCTATCTCTTGCTATAAGATGTTGGGCTAAGAATAGCACTAAACAAAGTTAAGCGATCATTCCATAAGCAATGGCTCTCAAGTCTCAACGTATTTGGATTCATTAGTGGCAGAACTAAGGTTGTGGTACCGTCATCTTTCGCGCAAAGAAACGGGTAGTGTGCCAAAAAATGCTTTGGACGCAATGCATTTGTGTCATTCAACAGTTCATCCAAATATTACAATGTTGTTGCAAATCTTGGCAACATTACATTGCCTGTTTCCATATGTAGCCTACCACCAGAGCTCTTTCTCAACACTTCGCCGTCCGAAAACATGTATCAGGAACTCGACAAGCAAACTAGGCTAAATCCATTAGCTTTTCTATATGTTCACCGTGAAATGACCCCAACAACCGAGGAAATAATCAATGAACTACTAAGGAAGCGAAGATTAGATTTGGTTCTGTGAAGTACAGTCAGCCAAGCAAGTTAAGACCAATATTCATTACGATTAAGCAATGAATAAATAAGATAATGACAAGAAAACTTAACTTCTACCCTATTCGCCATCCAACCATGGCAACCATCATGCACATATATGTCTACTCGCTCATCACTGCACACTCCAACGGCGATTAAACTTTGGTCGTTAAACAGATCAGAAATAAAAATATATCTGACGTGACTTTGTGTGGCGCCAATGGATTTGGAGATATACATAGCATGTCTTACATGTCTCTGTTTTGTCCACCAGTCTCTACTCTTCATCTCCAAAAGAGGTTTTGCTCATCCCTTCCATAATAATATAATGCATCGTTGCTCGACCACCAATCTCGTCTGACCTCTCTGCCGCTTGCATTATACCCTCTCACGAGTCACGACTGAGATCAAAGTCTTCAAGCTACTCAATCGACTGCACCACTACACGACCGAGGAGATGGAAATAAACGCGACGATCGTTCTGTCTCCTCGGCCTTGCGGACGTTATCATCTAGAATTTGTAGATCATCCTAAGATAATAAAGAAATTGTTACTAGGCTTCGTTCAATTCTATCTAATAATAGTCCACTGTCACTCTTATTAACCTTTGCGCGTTATTGTCAGATTGTCTTTCAAAATAAACGAATTTACAACGCTGGGATTAATATTGGTTTCTCTGAACGATTGTATGGGGGACAGTAAAGCTGAGATTTCGAAGATTGCTATTACATTACGATTCGTTGTGTTAATTAAACAACGTTTGTGTGAAAGATATAAAACGATGATCATGATTTCAAATGTAATTGTAATTAATTGCGCACACCAGTAACACCAGAGTGCGGGCTATGACTTTTTTTATTAGTTTGGTATAATAAAGAATATGCGTACTTACTTATAATTTTTAACCACAACGCGCGAAGTGTGATCACGTGCCGAATCAACCAATAAGCCGACTGTGTTGATCACGTGGTTAATTTTAAACTCTCTATGTCACAAAGTTGAAGTTTATTTTTATTTAGTTGAAATAAAATAGTAATCGGGTTCTTTGTAATTTTGTTAAAATGTCGAAAGAACAGAGTAATTTTGCGCATAAGTTTAAGGGCACCACAGCTGCAGGAATCGATACGCGTGTGCTGAGGGCCCAGCGCCGCTCGATGGAGTGGAAAGAGTCGCGAGACCAAGTTGTGTCCCGTCGAAGGAATGTAAAAGCAATGTCACCCGTTCTAGAAGCGAAGGGCGCAGAAAATAGCACCAAAGAGACATCGAAGACATCAAAACGCGGAGATGGTACAAATAATCGTTATGAATTATATGAATGGCAATTGGAAATATATGTATTGTGAATGCACCTAAAAAACCGGCTGATTGCGGTCACTTTACTTCTAAACACTAGTGCCACCACTGGACAAACATTTGGCATCGGGGGTATTTTTCTATTGAGGAAATTCTATACAGTGACTGCTGAGCATTAAATACGCACCAAGACTTACTTATAGTTTCGGGGACTGCAACTTACGCATAATATTTTGGTCTGCTGCCATTTGTCAGAACAAAATTTTTTTGTCTCGTGATTGTCACAAAGGAGTGAGTAAGCTTTGTATATGTCTAAAACGACCCAAAACCTAGCACTAACCCTAAACGAATCTCACAACGCCTAAACTAACCCTCTCGATGCTTAACCTGACCCTAACCGGGATCAACCTGAATCATCGAAACCTGAAAAGGCCAAAAATCAGATTCGAGTTTCGGCAATTCATTACTCACCCCCTAACCGACCATCACAACACATAACTATAAGAAATTATAGGGTTTTTTAGAGTGCACATGCGCTAATGGTTGCGCAGATGTCTCCACACAAGCCACACCTAATATATGCCTAAGTTGGAGTCCTTGAAACTATAAATGAGCCCACACTGACTACATACCTGAAGCGAAGTGTTTCATGTCGTATTTATTCCTGACTTCACATTTATGTGATGGGTGACTGACAGCATTATGTTATGGCAACTTCTCATCCCACAGAAAAATTACCACTGAGGCCAAAGGTTTTTCGTAAATTGAAAATACAACACTAACCCTGACTCCAACCGACCCTCACGATTCCTAACCAGCCCTCACAACGCATATAATAAAAGCGTGGAGTTCTGCAGCAGTAACTTCAGCCTCTCTATGCACGGAAAAATAACTTTTGCGGCCAAAGGTTCTTTGCATATGTCCAAGATCTATACTAAATCTAAACGACCCTCACGACACATATTAAAAAATTTAAGTGTAGTTAACAGTGTGCATGCACAGTGGTATTGACTAATTAAATGTTGTACATGATCGGCCATAGAAGTAACATTTTGTTTTGCACTGTGGCCGAACTTTCATCCACAGTTAGATTCATCCATTAGCTATATGCGATTTAAATCGATCAATCATAGCATCCCAGAATGTTGTCATATTACGTCTTGACCATGTGATGACCCACAAATTCACGCAATAACATCAAGCCATCATGTACTACGTCATATTATGTCATGGCTGATTTAACCCATTAGACCATAACATCTCACCATCATAATGGGCTTATATTATATGCAACACAGGAACATAACAAACCCTCACTATGCCTAATCTTACTGTTACCAACCATAGTTAACCTCTTTAACATAATTTTGTTGTAGCATTACTGTACATTATTATCACTTTCTACTGGACAGCAAACACTAATCGAATAACGTGACAAATTTTAGCTGCACAAGAAATTGTATTGTATTCTTTTAAACATATGTTTCAGAAAAGGAATGGAGCACTGAATTGACCCTTGTGGCATGTAATCCATCTGGTACTAACCAGGACTTCCTGTTGTTGAGTGTCACTGTTCTTGCCATCGTCACATCTCGAACGCTAATTCAGTGTTGCTGTTATAATTGTTATTAATAAAATCCGTTGACACAGGTTTTTTACTAGCAGTTCATTTAATGGTATAGGAAATATTTTCAGAACTATCACTAAACTAATGTAGTGGTAATAGTGAACCTTGTCAATACAATAATACTTTAATGTGTGTCAATACGATTGACACACATTAAAAGATGTTTTGGATATGTTTACAACATTTGATTTAATGAAACATTGACTTGCTTCTGCAAAGCTGTTTCAGATAAAGTGGCAAACAGGAAAGCCCAATTGATGAAGTGGAAGGAGCAGAAAGACTTAAGAAAAAAAGTTGAAGAGCTTGAGAAGGCCAAAAAGAAACCATTTCGTGTTGTTCACATGGAACCTGAGGTTGTTCCTTTCAAGAACTTTTCATTAAAACTTCAACAGGTGGGAAACTTAGTTTTGAATATCATTTAGAATCTGGAGCATCATATGCTATGAGAAACATGTGTGAAGACTATACATATGAAGTTAAATGGTCAGGTTGCTCCAATGTTGAGTTTTCATTGTGTTAGTGCTAGCAACTGTCTAT
>OY365807.1:27276599-27444099 GCA_959347315.1 Bimastos eiseni
TGTTTCTGTAATTTTTGTTGTCAGTTACTTTTTTGTGATGAAAAGCTATTATGACTTTATTTGGTGCTGGTGTTATTTGTAATTCTAAATTATTTGGACTTTGCTTTCTATTGTTTTTCTTCTAGTGCTTTTGTTTACTAGTTTATTATGTCATGGATAATTAATTGGTTCTACGTTTGTCACTTGCATGTTTGCTCTATATTTCTCTATATACTCTTGTTGTTATTGCTTGATTTTCTCACCACACCATTTCATATCGAAGATGATTTGGTGTCGCCCTCCACCTTTGGGGAGGAGGCTTGGGATTGGCACTGTAAAAGTCCAAACAGTTGGCGGAGTTTCTATAATACTCTGTATTTGTCATATTGTAGCCGATGGGCATGGGTATTGGCCACCCTTCCAGCTCATCCTAATGGCATGTACATTGTGTAGTAGTCCAGAGTAGGCAGATGTGATTGGACTAGACATGCTGAAGATCTATAAAAAGATTGAGCTGCTGAGATGGGCAGCAGCTTCTGAAGAAGACAAAATAATGGGTCTGGACTCTTTTTGTCGTGCTGGTTATATTGTCGATTTCCACCGGATGACATTTTGCTAAGTGTTTTTAACACTGATGTGATATTGTGTGGTAGCCACACTCTGGAGTTTTAAAGACACATTTTCCCATCGGATAGCATCATGTCAATCTCTGATAACCGTAGTTTAGAAATTATTAATTGTCCCTATAGGGTGATTTATATAGTGGCAGTTGGGGTTTGACAACATTGCGTGATAACAAAGATCATTGGCATCGCCCTTCTCCTTTATTCAGGCTTGGGACTGGCGCTGTCAGAATGTGAGAAGTGGCGGAGTTATTTGTATGGTGGCTGTACTCTGGAGCGTTAAAGACACCTCTTATCCATTTAAATGATGACCATGCACTCAGCCTTAAATTCCATCCACACGCTGATGTACTCTGATTAGTATTTACTGTTGTTCATATCCACCCATCGTTGATCATGTGCCTCAGTATCACTACAGTCATAATAGTATAACGTTACATGATTTCATTTACAACAGTCACTCAACCCATGTATCCATTACAGTTATGACTCGTATACACGTTCTTCATTTCACTGATTTCAGTATGTCTTCTTCGCCTCCTGTTGTGCTCACTGACTCTATCTAGTCTCCAGTGAGACTCTGCGTATACGATGGCATTTAGTGCCTGGTTCACGTGATTAGCCATGGGTTTTGCTCTGTTTAGCCGAACTGTTGATTCATCTGCACACACAGCTCGTTTAATTGCCTTCTCTGTGGACATCCACTGCCTTTTCAAATGAAAATCAATTGGCTGCCGTATGGACGACGGTAATGGCGTAACGGTCAGAAACTGTCGTTGAGCAACTCATGGCAGCAGTGTTCAAAGGTGTACAGTTTATTAGAGTGAACAAGTACGAGCACGATGTCCACCAGTTTCTATTCACAGTGGCGGTTTAGCAGGAAGGAAAGGACCAATACGCATAGGAATGGAAAATCCCTTAGGAATGGAAAATCCCTATGTAACGTCGTGTCACTAGTTTTGGAGCAATAACCAGAGCAAGAAATTTTCACATCTTGTTGTCATAAAAAGCTGATTCATTAACTTTTGGTTATGCAGTAAATTGACGAATGACTATGTCAGCAGAATAATAAAAATGATGTTGGAGTTTTAAAACGTCATATTTTCAAATATAATCGAAATTTTAAATTTTGGGAGACGTCTGCGTTTAAGAATGAAACGTATACACTGAAATTTGATGAGTAACAATTCTTCTAACAGAGATTCCTTGACCTGAAGGGTTACAATGGTCTCATGTGGTGTGGTATAGGACTGGTTAGAGAGCGCTCAGCCTGTAATTTGTAATTAGTAGATTATATCGCGTGGGTCTCTAATGCAGGAGGCAGATACTGATGAAAACTGAGCCAAGCCATTGGCTGGTCATTATCCAGAGGATCAATTAGTCCAGTCTGTGAGGGAGGTCTGAGAGAGATAGTGTATAGTGGCGCTTCAGAAATTTTGGAGATTATGATTAGGATAAGTTATTTGAAAGAGGTCTTCTGTGTTGAGAACGAAATGACCCAGGTGGGTGAGCAGAGCTAATAAACAGAGAGAGAGAGAGAGAGAGAGAGAGAGAGAGAGACAGAGAGAGAGAGAGAGACAGACAGACAGACAGACACAGACAGAGAGAGAGACAGAGAGTTTTTTTTAAAATTAGACATACAACAACCCAAATGACTCCTTCATCAAGAACAGTTCTTGATTATGACAATCAGAGAGCTAACACATCCCCAGATGAACCACAGAGATCACTTCGTTCGTTGAAAAAACGAAAGTCGAATGGTGTTGCCCTTAGATCTGTTCTTGGACAGCTTAAAGATAGCAATGATGTTAGTCTCGTTACAAGGAAATCTCAAGAAAAGATGGGAACAGGCAGTGTGAAGTCCAAGGAAACTACTCCAAGAAACCGAAGATCAGTTGTAGCCAAAGAAGTTACCAAGAGAAGTGAAGAAAGTGGAACAAGGTCGGCATGCCCGTCTAAAGATGTTTGTGCAGCACCCATGACCTCTGATAAGAAGCCCATGAGTGAAACCGTCATCAAGAAGAGTGGCAGGAGGGAGTCAAGGTCGGTTGTGCCTAAAGCTGATGTCATGATTGCAACAGAAGGCAGCAAAAGGAGGTCAGTTGTGAAACTGATCTCCAACGTGTCCATTGGTGATAGTGATATTGAGCCAGCAGAGAAGATTGCAAAGGAAGACTATATGAGCACTATTCAAGCTGAAAAGACACTTGAAAGAGTGTTGGGTGCAAGACGATCCATTAGGGGAAAACCGACACCAGGTTGCAGCATTTCTGACGATGATGGTGCAAAACAAATCGACAAGATTTCTGAAGAAACATTGGAGACTGAGTCTGCTGATGAGAATGAAACAAAGAAGATGAAGGCATCGAAGAACAGTAAAAGTGGTATAGATACAAATAGACCTGCTGTTGCTGCAGAGGTTGTAATGGAAACTGCAGAAACCAGTGTCAAAGCAAGTCCAGATATTGTGACTGAAACTGATTCTCAACGTGTGGAAGAAACAGGAAACAACGCGATGGAGAGAAAAGTGCAGAATACAAGTGCTGCTGTCTTTCAAACTCCCAGTCAACCAATAAGGGCAATGCGCTCACGATCAATTGCTCTGGGGCTGGACAGTTTGAAGCGTAAAACACCAAAGAATGTTCGGAACAGTCTCATTTTGAGGGCTTTGTCGCCAGAGGAAGGGTAAGTGAATCCTTCCATTTCAAGGTAAAGATAAATTAGCTAATTCATTTGAGAATTTATGTAGCACCTCATCATTCAAAACTACCCAACGGTGTTCACAGCCGCGGGGAATAAAGGAAGTTTAGTGTTGTCTGGCCTTTGCCATACAGGTAATAGACTGCTGCTATATAGACCAACCTTCCTCTAGTTATGTGAAGTTGTTTTGTCTTGCTTCTGGATCTAGTGAAGGAACTGTGGGTAATAATTTGTTGATTGTCTGAGCTCTTTAAAAAATCCTTCCCTACCTAGTTTTGACCACTTTAGTTGTTGCATGTCATTCAGAGTTTATGAGTGCATTGTGAATGATTCATTTGTTGACACAATTGTTGGTTTAGCCGATGTGACTACTGGCAGTGGATATTTTGTTGCTAGCTATTCTTGTCTGAGCTAGTCAGGTACTTTAGTATTTTTTCAGACATTAAATAGAAGCAATTTAGGATTTTGTTTTGAATTTTGGTGTAAAGATTATTAAAATCAAGACTACTTTAGAGAATTGTCAAACCTGCCTTGCTAAAAATCAAGAGAATAAGCCTTTTTTAAATATTCGAGGCTCGGGCTTGGTATAACTGAACTCCTAAGACCTATCCACAGATTATGTATGCAGTGAGGGTGAAGGGGATTCGATTTTTGACGATTTTGCGTAGGGGTGCTTATGACGGGAAGGGGTCCCGAAGAATGCGTACTCAGGCAAATGCAACTGTCTAATTATGACATCCACATTTTGGAATATTAAAATTTGAACAGATTTCTGTGATGCTTTCTTAAATCATTGTAAATACATTCAGTTACTTGTTTTAATTTAAGTAAGTTTGCCTCAAATTATTTAGCATTTCAGTTTGTTTTGGTCTTGTGCTTTTAGTGTGGAGGTTCTGAAGAATAGTCCAATGATTGAACTTAACAGACGAAAACTTAAAACACCACCAACAGGCAG
Source organism: Bimastos eiseni (assembly GCA_959347315.1). Taxonomy (NCBI): domain Eukaryota; kingdom Metazoa; phylum Annelida; class Clitellata; order Crassiclitellata; family Lumbricidae; genus Bimastos; species Bimastos eiseni. Next base: position 27,280,857 of record OY365807.1, read on the forward strand.
CAGGATCGGAAACCAAAGTAAGTGTTTACTGTAGGAACTTATTATTTTAAGCCTTTTTTCTATCACCAATAAACTGTCGTGTGATATCTACAGACAGACCCGCTGAGAGGGGCAAGGGCAAACACCCTGGGGCCTTGCAGCTTTTTAGAGGCCTGTGCCCCAACTCAGTTTTCTCATGAAGACTAAATAAATTTTTTAGGCTGTGACCGATTTGCTAGCCTAGGGACCTGTCGTTGGGCCTGTCTAGAGACATTAAACTGGATTGTACACTTGATATTGTGTTTTACCTTAGTTTGTGTGGATTTGCTCTTACCTTAACAGCCCATCATTATTTACCCACTCTGACTTATTAAAAAAAAAATTTTTTAAGATACCAGAATTATGTGGAGTGCTGTACACGTCTCTTGTTATTTTGAGTTAGCACTAATTGAAGAAATCTGGTGTCTATATTTTCACCATAATGTCTTGTTCTTGATTTTAATCTGTTGCCTGTTGACACACATTCAAAGACTACTGCTGATAAAGTAAGAAGCAATTCTGTTATTACTTACATAAAAACTCTGGTGGTTCTGATGATTCCAGTTGCACCTATGCCGAATTTCGATGATCTTGATGTTGATACCGACTTGAGCAAAGATGAGTCTAAAAATGGGTCTGCTGACAATCCAGGTGATGCTCTTTACGCATTTAACACAATCAATCAATGACACTTGATGGGAATGAGCTGAAACTCGGCTCGGCCGAGTTTTGTAGTACTCTGCATTACTCGGACAAACAATGACTCGAGTTTTTTAAAAATCGGCTTTCCAGTTTTCTGTTTTTGAAAAGAAAATGGGAAATTGTTTGCCTACAAGACAACAGTTGACTTAATTAAAAACACAAATACTATTACTAGTGGTGCTTACTAGTGTAAGCTGAGGCAGAACAACAACAAAATCATGAAAATTGTGCAAACTTCCAAGCTGATCAAAAGAATGAGAAATTTATTAAATATTCAAGACTCAGTACAGCTCAGCTTGTAAAACCCAGACTGCATTAAATTGACACTCGGTTCATCCCCGACACTTGATGTAGCCCCTCTTCGAGGAATATACACAGGCGCTCAACTGAATTGGCAGTTATGTTTCTGCTTCAGATGAACCTTTAGTGGCTGATGAGCTTCTTGCACCTGAAGATCATCTTGTCGTGGAATTGGATGTGTATTATATTTGTAGTTTTTATCAATATTTTTTGGAAATTTATGTGGCACTTCGTGGGAACCCTTTAGATGTGCTGAAACGTGTGTATTTAAAAGCTTGAAAGGTGCAGCTTAAGTTGACACCATGTTGTTGTCCAGATGTTGTAAAATAGTTGTCAAAGTTGCTGTTTGAGATCATGACTCTAACATGCCCTCAGGGACTGCGGCTTTTAGTAATCATCAATATACGTACCACGAATAAACACTTTCAGTGTTCATTACGTTTGAATTATACAGTATTAAATGTTCTTGTTTTTCATTGCTGGAGGCATTCTTCCATGCACTATTTCTGTTGTATGTGTTATTAATTCTTCATAAGCTGATTGTTTTTGATCTTCTCATTGTTAGCGGCAAGTCCAGCTGGAAAAGATCTGGATGGTGTGAAACGCTTCCGCTGGTTGGTGTCCTCTGAGACAGACCGACTCAAAGCACTCTGTTTGCGGTGGAAGGAGACGCTCATCTCAGATGCTGAGCAGCTAAGCGAAGAAGGTGAAATGGCCTTCTCTACTGATCTACCACTTTTGATCTATGTGGTTTTTACTTCAACATTGTCCACTTTCCTATTGTTGATTTTATTCACGCTTTCATTGTTACCTTACTCACGCTGTATGATGTAGGTGTGGCATTTGACACAGTTTGACCACTCTATACTTAACTGGCTATCTATAATCTTTTAGTATTGCAAGGTTTCTTCTATGACTTCATTCTTTTCTTTTGATTGGTTCATGTCAGTGATCTTTGACTCTGGTTTTGCTCCTTTGTTATTTGTTTTGTATACTGTGGACCTGACCTTGGGTATATTTTTCAACTGTTTGGGGTTTCGACCCACCAGTTTCCCGACAATACTCAGATCCTTCTTCATGGTCCAGCTTCCTCTGCTGCCCAAAGGATTGAGCAATTACTAGAGTCCTCATATACCCTAGATGCTTGGATCTCCTGTAGCAGCCTATAGCTGAACTCTGTGACTTGGTGGTTGCCACTAGCTTGATAAGAGTGGCCGATAGGTTAGAGCGGTCAGCCCATAACATTCAGCGCTGACCGTGCGGGTTTGACCCTCGTCAGGGGAGTCACTGTGTAGGGACCTTGAGCAAGTCCTTCGCGCACAATTGCTCTGCAGTACCACTGCAATTGCGCCGTCGAGGCGTGTGTATGCACTTCTGAGCAAAAAATGTTGGAAGAGGGGCGGTATCAAATTTCGGTAATAAATACAATTTCTCTCCATCTCAGGTTCCAGTTATCCAATTTTCCTCTTTTGTTCGTATCCTGGGAATTGTATTGGATTCAACATTGAATGGATTCAACATTGAATGGATTCAACATTGAATGGATTCAACATTGAATGGATTCAACATTGAATTCAACAATTCAACCCTTATGGTCATTTGCAGTTCCCTCCTGCTTGGCCTGGTATATATAGTAGATCTGTGTTTAACAATTGCAGGCTGTTTTCTGTTGCTGCGTTTGATCTGAGAGTTCTTCTCAGCAGATATCTTGATGACGGCTAATTAGAATAGAATGATTTTAATGAATGAATTCAAGGGATTTCTTGTCTAAAGAAAAGAAAGAAAATGTGTCTTATTTGTTGTCAGCTACATTGTCAGATTAATGTTGGTTTTTTAAAAATATTTTATCAGGTTACAGCACTTGTTCTAAATTCTTTTAATAGTATCTGTCAAATTGTCATCATCATCTCACTCAACTTGTTTATAATGTTTGCTATGTTACAGTGAGTGGACAGATTCGTACTACGATTGGCCAGGCAGAGCTCTTGATGGGTCAACGGTTTAAACAGTTCTCTGGTCTTGTTGATGACTGCGAATTTAAGACAAGCGAAAAAGAAGTGACCTGTTCTGATCTGCAAGGATTCTGGGATATGATATATTTTCAGGTATTGCAGCTATGTGATCATTGGAAACAGTTCTCTGTTTTAGTCTCATGGATGATGTTCATTGACATAAGAATTGTTATTCATTATTAGTTATTTTTATTGTTATATATGGTGAAACACTTCAAAGGAGGTGAAAGATGATTCTTTTATCGCATGCAATTAGAATAAGAACAGGCAAAGGTTTACACAGCAGTAAATCCCTGAACAATTTGCAAAATTTATTTATTTTAGGGCACCAGTCTAATGTGATGTACACAATGCTTGAGATTTAATTTCCAGACTTCATTAGATCGTTGCTTTTTTATTTATTTGTGCATTACAAGTTTTCCCCAAATCTCAACTGTTGTAATGACTTATGCAGACTTATGACAGAGCTTTAAGAGACACAGCTTTAAACCATTTGATTTGAGTGTGTCTATTTTTCCAGAAAAACAATCCAGCCTTCACAGCCGTGAACTTGACTAATGCTGAGTTTAATCCAATTGAAGTGCACAAGGCTTATTGAGCATTCCTGATTTGCTGCTGACATTAATTTCAGGTCTCTTACTAAACATGCACTGTGTATGCATAAAGAGAGTTCTTATGTGACGTTTCTATGGAGTTTTGTTTTGCGAAGATACTATATTAAACATGGGAATTAATGAAGTGCTAATTCATGTTTGATTTTTCTGTACAGGTGGAAGATGTGGACAAAAAGTATTCTGATCTGGACAAGTTAAAGGCAGTGAACTGGGTGGTAGAAAATGTGTCCGTACCTGTGAAGCCGAAAGCAGCAAAGGTAATTTAAGTGGAAGTCTGTTGTTGTCAAAACAAGAAGTACACAGATAAAGTTCATGTTGTCTGATAAGCAATCAGCAGTTGCTTATTCATCTGTTCTTAGATTGAAGAACAAACCCTGTACTGATAAATTGTAATACACAAAACAGATTTTGCAATTTATAAACTTGTACTTTCATCTCTTTATGTTTATATTGTATAAAAAAAAAGTACAGGAGATTGTGAAAAAGTTGTGCAGTTAAACTAGTTAGAGTTTGAAAAGTCGTGTGTATGGATGTTGAGACAAAGATCTTGTTAACTGTAGAAAAAGGTTGGTCAAGGAACAAAGACGACTGACGCTGCAAAGAAGGCGAGTAATCGGCCAAACTTTGCTCAGTTTCGACAGAAACTGCAGCAACAGCAAGGACAGGAAGCTGAGGCAAAGGTGATGGGAACAATACTCGTTGCATCACCCAATTCGGAAGTGAAGACGTTTGATGGTTGTTTCTTCAAGGTCGACAGTCCAGTGCTGAAAAGGACCCGGGCTAGCACAGGTTGGCCATTCGCATTATAATAATCTCCTTTTAGTTGCATTCAAACTATCACTCACAGAATGATTACAAGCATAGAATCCATTGCATGTTAGACATCTGATTTAACCAATGCTACCACCCGGGGAATCTTAGGGGTAGTGGGAATTGATCTCGCTTTATTGTGTCAGTTGGCATTATGAGATCTCAATCCTGCATACCAGTGTGCTATCATTGCTGTATGCCTCCTCAACACTTCAGCATCATGGTAATATATCTAGACGCACATTTATACTGCACCACTTAAGGAAAACAGAGTTTGAGCACGTCGCGTGATTTGGTGACCTAATCTCTTCCGTTGTGACTCATAATGCACAAGATACCAACTGATGATAGCTTCATGTGTGACCAAAAGGCATGTGTGAGAAAGCATTTTGACTGGAGAAGCCTTTTCAGATTCTGACAGGACAAGGAAATCAGACACATGACTTTGATCATTTATTCCACATAATAAGTGGATAAGTCTGCCATTTTTTGATCATTTATTTTTTTAATATTTGTGCTGATAGGTATTTGTTTAGCAACTTTGAAATCTCTCAGTGGTCCTTATTATGTCTGTTAGACATGTTGTGAACACATCTAGCCAAGACTTGTATCGGAGTCCTCGAGTTGATATTCTACATGACCTATATCATCTTGTGAGCAGGAATTTTGCCTGAGATTCCTCCAAGCATTGTTTGTGACCTAATTACTGGGTTTAAAGTAATTATCAACAGTCATGTGTCTGCCCATTTGCAATTATGGTCTGTAATGACTTATGCAGACTTATGACAGAGCTTTAAGAGACACAGCTTTAAACCATTTGATTTGAGTGTGTCTGTTTTTCCAGAAAAACAATCCAGCCTTCACGAAGTTGGAAACACACCAAAGGCAACAACATCGGTTGCTCGCGTTGTTCTTCAGCGAATGACACGAAAGTCTTTAATTCAAAGTATACATGACTCTGAGCAGAATCCAACAGTGCCATCTAGTGAAACAAATGTTAAACATACCAGTCCATCTGAGTCTCAACAATATCCCTTTATACAAGCTGATGAACAGCAAATGACCTCTGTCAATCGAAATGAGCAGAATGAAACGGAAAGAAGATCAACAAGGTTAGTTTTGTTACTTGTGCATCAGGAGTTCTATATTAACTTAATGAGTCTCTGCACTTAATTATTTTACTCTTTAATTTATTCTTGTATATACATTTGAGTTTGAAAATTTGGTTTCAAGATATTTAGTCATTTGCAGCTACAAAATTCAACATGCAACCAATGATAATGTGTATTGAGGTATAACAAAGCTTACAAAGTAAATGTTACAATTGCCTGTTACTACGGCATCATCGATTGAAATCTGTATTTAACTCTTACCAATCCCGAGGCTGCTGTGAGCGGCCAATTTTAATGTGCTTGATATAATAATTGGAGGGGTAAAGGTTAAACCATTCAGAGTGAATTTAATGCCGGAATACAAGACCGAAAAGGGAAAGATTACGACTGTCTAGCATTTTGTAAATGAAACATTTAGAGTAGCAAGTGATGAGAATGGGAAAGATTATTACTTGTTTGTTATATTCTATTTGAAGAGTATATCTTGTTTATTAAGGAAATGAAATGAAAATGATGAAGGTGTTGTGGCACCAGTAACAATTGTTTATTTTTTATGTAGAAAATCGGTCTATTTCTCTGAGGTTGTCACCGATTGTGATACACTGGCTTCCAATTTTTCAAAATATCTTCTGCCATCTTCAGACTCAGGTAACAATGTTGTGTGATCAGTTCCTGAGACATTGATTATTCGGCATTCCATTTCTACATTTATCTGGTATTTATGGTTATGACTCCCGAGCGCTTTCAAGTTAAAATTTCGTTATTATGTTATTAGTTGGTTCAGATACTGGCTTGTGAGTCAAATGAAATGGCATAAATACATTGCATGACAGAAATTATGAATGAGTGAAACTCATAGTGTCAGTCCCAACCTGGGATAAGGAGGAAGGAGGGTGATGCTACGTCATCATTGTTATAACACTGTCAATAAACATCGGTTAGCCAATCAATTGAAGACACGGATGCATGCATGTGATGTGATGATAGTAACTATATTATTTATTCACTGAATAAATAACTATTATTTATTCATGGAATAAATAAATATATTATTTATTCATGGAATAAATAACTATTATTTATTCTCTGAATAAATAACTATATTATTTATTCACTGAATAAGTAAATATATTATTTATTCACCAAAATGTGAATCTGGAGCGCTGATAGTCAGTCACCAAGAGAAAATGCATACATGTTGATCTCTAAATCCTTGAAACCCATAAAGAAAGAGTGAGTTTTGAGCTGCTAATAGAAGGAACAAAGTGAATTTGAACTTTGAACAGAGAGTGGCAGTTGATTCCATTCATTTGGAGCAGAGGCATGGAATGCACCAGATACCTTAACCGTTCTGCATCATGGCTCAGCTATAAAAAAAAACATGTACTTGATGATCACAACCAATGAGGAAGGATGTAAGGAGTTAGTACTGGTTATGAGGGTTTTGTAGGTAAAACAAGCCAACTTAAATTTTATTCTGAATTCAGCAGGAAGACATTGCAGCTGGTAGAGTAGAACTGAGGAGTATGTTCATAGTGGGACATGCAGCACTACATGAGCTAAGGCGTTTTGGACATGTTGCAGCCTTTTGAGAAGCCGACAAAAAGTGAATTAGCATAATCAAGGCGGATGGCGAGAGGAGACAAGTGAGCAGGCTATGGTTTCCGACTTCTTGGTTAGAGCTGACCTGATGTGACATGTGTGTGTGTATCTTCGTTTATTGAGAAAAAGAAAATGTTGCTATCAAAAATGCAGCGACTTACCAGTTCATGACAATTATTAAAGTGGTGTCAAACAGTTGCTCAATAAGTGAGTTTACTAGGCCTAATTCCGAAAATGTTCCAGTCTATGGGAATAGTATACCAGTTCACAGATATCGTTTTCATGGCACATCCTATGAATCGTATCACCCTGAAGGGATAGAAACAAGATTTACATAGGTTTTTCAAAATGTGAGCTTGCTGTCCAGGATTACCTCAAGTGTTTGACAGTATCTGAAAGTGGTACAGCAGTCACTGCTAAACATTGTTTGAAGTAACCAAACTTGTATCGGTTTATGACGAAACCATCGAACGAGAGTTACAAGACCCATGCATACATAGCTGAGAGGCACTCTTGTAGTGAGTAACAGAAACCAGCTTAATGGCTGACTGATGGGTATAAACAGTAGGTATCCAGATGATATGATGAATTTGTTGGGCAGCTCGTATTATGTGTAAGATATTTGTACAGGGATGCAGCTCTGACTTACAGTAGCAGGCAGACATATAACATATTTTAGTCTGATGAAGTTGGGCTTCTGTAAATGACTCTAATGATGGTTACTGTAATCAATATTAAGGAGAAGTTGTACATATGTGTCTTATAACCAATAAATGTGAAAGGAAGAGATTAAAATATAGCTGAAAGCAAATTAAATGTTGTGACTTTATGTTGCAGTAGGCCATGTTACTTTGTACAAGATTTATTAATTGCCTTGAGGTTAGAGATGAACTGAGTGTCAATTTCCTGCCAAGTATGGAGTTTTACGAGTTGAGTTGTACCAGGTCCAAGATTCCAATATTTAAAACATTCTTATTCTATTGATTTTAAGTTTGGCAGTTTATGCAATTTTTATGAATTTATTGGTTGTGCCTCAGTTTACACTAGGAAGTAGTAACTAAGGTAGCAAGTATTGCTAATTACAGTATTTGTGTTTTTACTTGGGCCGACTGTCGCTTTGTGATAAAAAAATCTGGATTTCGTCCTAAAAACAGAAAATCGGAAACCCGGTTTTTACAGTAGGATTCATTAGTTTGATTGTGAATGGCTTATATTTGGTAATAGTTGAGCATATTCTGCATGTGGTTGATGTCTTCTAGTTATTTCAACTCCGGATTTGTCTTGTCAACTGGAGGACAAGTCCCTATTGTCTTCGACAGAAACAGAAAACACACCTGTGGTGAATGTAGAGATGGATGAAGTTCCAGTGAAAGGCTTTAAAGGTCTCAGATTGGGATTCACTCCAGGTGTGGATGGAAAATCACGAAGGGTATGTTTACTACTTGTTTCTGAATCAGATGCCAGCTGCAGCATTGCTCAGTTGGAAAGCATAGATTAGCATTTGCTGTGAATCTTGAATTATTGGTCTTTGGTTACAAAGAAAGGTTAAAACATTACAATGTAAGTCACTGTTTGCATCAAAACTCATTGTCTACAATGAAAAATTGCTAATTATCTAATATGATGGGAGACTGTTGTATGGAGTATCATAGTAATCAATTGATCTTTTTAGCTTTTTATTATATGGCTGTTTGTGTTGTTGTTTTGTGTCAGATTTCAAGTTTTACACCACAGCCAAATGGCGAGAAAACCAGTGCAATGGGCAGAATCACTGAAAATTCTGAAATTATCTCTGATCTTATGACCTTCTCTCCATTAACCTGCACATCTGCCTTAAATGGTAAACGAAAAGCATCACTTGCTATTTAAGCTCAAGCTGTTGATTCGTTGACTGTTTTGATGCTATCTTGTTTATTTCATCTTCGAGGTCTTTGTGTGCGCGATTGCATGCTCTGTGTTGCTTTTCTTTCCTTGAACTGCTCTTGCTCTGTCTTAGACTTTTGTGAGTTCTTATTTGACTAATAGTATGTTGCCTGCTATTCAGATGAAAAACAGTATAGTACACTACTAAAGTGATGACTTGATAACCTTGTGGAAAGTTTTAGTTTCATCTTCTGGTGTTTTGCCTTTACACAGGTCACTCTTATATCACTCTTTGTGCTTCTGGGCCAATTCTCTTTAGCTTGCATTCTCTCATCAATTAATCTACTGATCCAATCTTTTTGGCCTTCCTGTGAGTTTTGATTTAGTTTATTGCTGTTATAGCAATATATGGGAACTGAAACAACCTGTTTAGTAATGAACTGTTTAAGCACAACAGTTTTAACTGACAGTTTATTTGAGATAGTCGTAGCTCGCGTGCTAAATTTGCAAGAGTTTGAAGTTAGGCATGTGCCAGCTCACAGGCACGAATGCTTTCTATGTGCTTTGTCATGAGATGTTTTGCTTTTAGAAACGTCTGGTGAAAGTGGGAGAAAGTCAGGAGTGCAGAAAAGATGTTCGACTAGAAGATCTGTTGTAAACAAATTACGAATGTCGTTGCTGTGAATTGATGGAGGACTGGATTGAGGAAGCAAAGTGTGTCCAGTGATTGCATTTGCCTTTTGCTTATGAAGGAACAATATGCTACAAACCTGTAAATGATGTGAAATTTATAAACTGACTTTTATGTTGAATAAAATTGCATGATTTTATTGGAGCAAGAAGCTCTGAAGTGTTAGTCATTTAATTAACGTTAATAAGTGTTACTTAAAATTGACAGTAGATTGGAGAATTCTGTAAGTTGAAAGTGCCATGCATTAAAACAAGAATCAGAATAATGTGCATAAAATGATCACTTGACCAAACTAATATATGGTCGAGCCATTTTTGTAATTGATCGTCTTGGTGTTTACGATGCAAAATTCTCTGTTTTGCATCGGTGTGTATATGTATGGGACCACCCACATATTACGTATGCAAAAAATTAGATTTTCGGACCCCCTCTGTTTTACCGCATACATTTCGTGGACCCCTCCCCATGCGTACGTACATCTGAGCTCTACCCCATTGCAATGGTGGGGGAGGGGAGTGGGTAGAGGAAATTCGAAACCCCCTTGGTGAGTATGCAATATGTTGATGGCCCTATCTACGTGTAAGCTGACATTATTGTCCATTGGTTATCATGATGGACTGCCAACCGATGTCAGGGATTATAAATCCAAGCCAAGACAAAATGCTGGTACAAGATAAGGTGTAACATATGGTTCATATAGAACTCAGCTGTAGAATCAATATACACTGACTGTGTGTACATTCAATGCCTGTTGCTGTTTCTTAGGTTCCTCTTAACACTTTAACGATGAGAGTGCAAAGAAGGTGACTGGAAAGCCAATACAGCTCATATATAAAATGGATTGATCTATTTAAGTGGATGGATGGATGGGACTGATCTATGTAATGGGTGGGGTGTGAATCGTGCATCTACTCACTCTTGACCTTTGTACTCTTTATATAGTTGAAGCTGTGTTGATTGGAAATTCTTACAAAATACATTAATTTTTTTAATCAGAACATTAGTTGAAAGACTGTCCTTATTTTATTGTTTCTCTTTTACTCGCTGATGCTAATAGTGTACATTTCTTTATCATTCAACCAAAAATTTTAATTTGTTTGCATTATCTGAAACTGTAGAAATCCTTCTGAATTTAGAAGCATGTTCATGTGTAATAATAGAGAAACTGAGCCATGTACTCCATTATGTTATTTCTTAACTAGTTCTATGTTCGTTTTATAAACTTTATGTTATTGAAGTGACTCCTTAGTAATATAGCCATTCTAATTTTGAATGATACTTTATCTGGCTCAATGTCAGCAGGTCGATCTTGTTTGAACTATTCTTAAAGTTTGGCATTTAGTTTCTATATGTTGTATAAACTGTTCAGCAATTCGTTGCGTTTGACACTTGACATGTTTGTTTTCATTTCATGTTTTGCAATATTAGTACGTGTTTAATTTGAAGCCTCAAATTATTCTCAGCTTTTTCTTTCGATTTTGTGTGTTTATAATGTGTTAAAATGACTTTGATTCCCTGTTTGAAATTCTGTCTGTAATTGCAAATGTCTCAGAGCAATTTTGTGATCTTGATAGTGATTGACACTTTTTCACTTCATTTCAGATTTCCAAATAATTAACCACATATTGCGTTATAAAGATCGTATTTTCGAACACCCCCTCCCTCTGTTGCACCACGTACATTTTGTGGACCGCTTCCCGTGTGTACATAAATCTGAGCTGTACCCCCATTGCAAAGGTTAAATAGCTAAAGATATACATAAGACATTGATTTTACCGTGGGCTATTTATTTTTTGGGCATCATAATTGACAGCTTAAATTTGTTAACTGTTATAAAGAAATAAAATGCTAATAACACTTGCATTTAAAAAAGTTTTACTGTTACATAAAATTGATTAAGCAGGAATATGGTCCATGATAGGGTTTACAGTTTTGATTGTAATATTTCGTAATGTGGACATCAAAATAAGACAGAACTTTATATCTGCGTACATGCACATATGCACCTGTACGCCGAAATTCGAACCCCTCTCCTTGCTGCATATGTAATATGTGGATGGCCCCTAAGAAAATTTACCTCTTCTAGACCCTCTCCTTCACTGCATCTGTGGGCATTACCTTTGCAATCACCTTTGCAGATGTCCTTTCTCCAACAGTGTACAGAGGCTTAGTTTAGGCTAAGCTGTTGATCTTGCAAAACTTAATTGCATGCGCGGTGGGCATATCTTGATGCTGCCGTGACCAGCAAGACACAAAATTTATTAATGAGTGGATTCAGTGAGTGGAGACTAAAATAGACAGCTACCTATGGCTAGGCCTATATATTGTATTCATACAGCAGTGAATTTGAGACTAAAGTTAGCTACTTTGTGGCTTTGAGCCAGCACATAGTCTACAGTCTGGTCTGCCTTCTTGTATGCTGATGTGAAATGACCCCCCATGCTCTTTATTAAAACCATGTCAACTTATATGCTTCAGCAAGATTGGACTTTGTGAAATATTTGTTGCAAGTTATAATTACTGCTATTTTGTGCTTTTGTATTGCATAGGTTGCTCTTCAGTACTTGGTTTTGTTGAATAATATCTGCTTACTTCAACGTTAGTTTCATCTCCAGTTTTCATATGTTAATGAAAACTGTTACTGATGTGTTTACATAGTTCATGCTGATTACTAGTTTTAACTCCTCTATGTTGAAGCTACTTTGTGTTGAATTAAATTATCATTATATTTGACTGCTTTGAAGTCATGTATTCAGCATCTGCTCTTAAAGTGTGTATTTAATTATCTCGACTGGATGTATACATTAAAATTAAGGAATGTTGATTTCCTTGTGCTTTCTGATTCTTTGAGCAGCCAATACACTGGACACAGGACGGCAAGTGCATGCAAGATATTTAGAGAGCGTAAGAAGTCATGGCAAACTCTGAATTCTCAAATTGAATTTGACAAACCCAGCAGAAGTGCTCTATACACGAATATCAGTAAAAAGGATCTCTAGACATTTATTCTTGAAATATGGACCTCGTTTTGCTTTTGTCCCTTGCCAGGCTAGTGATGTTTTTAGTTCAGTAAGAGCCAGAAGTTTTCATTGCTCTCAGATGACTGAAGCTTTTGTAGCAGGAAGAGTGTGGCCACAAGCAGGCTTTCTAAAATGCTGTTAGAACCAAATCGATTCTTAACCGTGATCTGTATGATCACTTATTTCAAAGTGCTTCGATTGTGCTGCACAAAGTAAAATGTCACGCACTGTGTCATGTGACACATGTAAATGCTTTACATTTGAAGGTAACAGATGCAAGGCTGTAGATATCAAAGAAGAAATATTTTAGTACACTGAATCATTTATTATCTTGCTCTGTATTTAGTAGTCTTTGAGTTGACAGATGATGGATGCTCAGCTGTCTTTATTTCTGCTGTCTTTATTTCTGCTACATTGTCATAAGTTGTCATAATAGTGAAACTCCTCAGAGGCCTTCCCGACCTCACACCTAAGTCCTCTCCCACATACATTTATATGAGGGAAAAAATATATCATGATATTCTTTAAAACTGCATAGAATTCTGTGATTCCAAAAGATTAGATAGTGGGTTGAGAAGTATTGAATGGTGAATTGTGTATATGCTGCACTGAATTTCAGTAGAATGAACAACGATTGAAAAATGATTGAACTAGAGCCAAGGTAGTGAACAAGTTGGAAAGTGATCCTTTTCCATTAGTTTGGAAACGAAACAAAGGTTAGAAATAGGCCTGAAGTTAGAGAAGTGCTGGGTTCTAGACCCTGCCGTTTACCGGAGGTCTTACTTATTTGTGATACCGGAACAGCTCTGGGCGAATGAAACGTTGGAGAGCAGTTGTAGGAATGTGGCAAAATCATCTTTAAAAACGGTGGATGCAGGTCAAGTTCACTGGACTTATAAAGTCTAACATGAAAAATCGTTCGGAAGCGAACAGACGCATGAACCGATCAACCGCCACACGCACAAACAGACGCATAAACCGATCAACCACAACACGCACGAACAGACGCATTAACCAATCAACCGCCACACGCACGAACAGTCGCCACACGCACAACAAACAGGCGCATTAACTGATCAACCGCCACAAGCACGAATAGACGCATTAACCGATCAACGGCCACACGCATGAACAGGTGCATTAACTGACCAACCGCCACACTTACCAGCAGACGCATAAACCGAACAACCACCACACGCACGAATAGACGCATAAACCGACATCCACCACACGCACAAACAGGCGCATTAGCTGATCAATCGCCACACGCACTAATAGACGCATTAGCCGATCAACGGCCACACGCACAAACAGACGCATTAACCGATCAACCACAACACGCACGAATAGACGCATTTGCCGATCAACGGCCATACGCACGAACAGGTGCATTAACTGATCAACCGCCACACTCACCAGCAGACGCATAAACCCAACCACCACCACAAACACGAATAGACGCATTGACCGATCAACCACCACACGCACGAATAGACGCATAAACCGATCAACCTCCACACGCACAAACAGGCGCATTAACCGATCAACCACCACACGCACGACCAGCGGCATTAACCGATCAACCGCCACACTCACCTGCAGACGCATTAACCGATCAACCGCCTCACGCACAAACAGACGCATTAACCGACCAACCATCACACGCACGAACAGGCGCATTAATCGATCAACCACCACACGCACAAAATGGCGCATTAACTGATAAACCGCCACACGCACGAATAGACGCATTAGTCGATCAACGGCCACACTCACCAGCAGACGCATAAACCGATCAACCACAACACGCACGAACAGACGCATTAACCAATCAACCGCCACACGCACGAACAGTCGCCACACGCACAACAAACAGGCGCATTAACTGATCAACCGCCACAAGCACGAATAGACGCATTAGCCGATCAACGGCCACACGCATGAACAGGTGCATTAACTGACCAACCGCCACACTTACCAGCAGACGCATAAACCGAACAACCACCACACGCACGAATAGACGCATAAACCGACATCCACCACACGCACAAACAGGCGCATTAGCTGATCAATCGCCACACGCACTAATAGACGCATTAGCCGATCAACCACCACACGCACGAACAGGCGCATTAACTGATCAACCGCCACACGCACGAATAGACGCATTTGCCGATCAACGGCCATACGCACGAACAGGTGCATTAACTGATCAACCGCCACACTCACCAGCAGACGCATAAACCCAACCACCACCACAAACACGAATAGACGCATTGACCGATCAACCACCACACGCACGAATAGACGCATAAACCGATCAACCGCCACACGCACAAAGAGGCGCATTAACCGATCAACCACCACACGCACGACCAGCGGCATTAACCGATCAACCGCCACACTCACCTGCAGACGCATTAACCGATCAACCGCCTCACGCACAAACAGACGCATAAACCGATCAACCACAACACGCACGAACAGATGCATTAACTGATCAACCGCCACACTCACCAGCAGACGCATAAACTGAACCACCACCACAAGCACGAATAGACGCATTGACCGATCAACCACCACACGCACGAATAGGCGCATTGACCGATCAACCACCACACGCACGAATAGGCGCATTGACCGATCAACCACCACACGCACGAATAGGCGCATTGACCGATCAACCACCACACGCACGAATAGGCGCATTGACCGATCAACCACCACACGCACGAACAGATTTCTGCCCTTCTCCTCATCTCTCTCGACCAATCATTCACCTGATCAAACTTGCCTGACCGACCCTATATAATAGATCTTTACAACCGATTTAGACTCCTCTGTAACCAGATTTTCTTTGAATATGGGGATGTTGATAAACTGGTTCCAGGCGCTCCACATGTGTGGCGCTGTATAAATCTAAAAATTATTATCACGATTTAGAGTAGCGCTTTCAAATAAAATATCGGTTTTTGCGTCTGTGCTTTGGGTTGTTATTATTAGCCTACGCCACATGAGATGATATAGAAGAGTAAGAAGACTCTCGAAAGTATGACGCCTTTTCAGTGAAATTATTCAACACAGTACAATTAAAGTCTAATTGTAATAAAAAAAACACGGCCAAATTGATTACTGCATATTCAGAGGCGTAGGACCTATTATGAGGAGTGCTTTTTTCAAGGGAAATAGGTGCCGGCACGCACGGAAAAAGGTGCCGGAACGCATCTGTAGGCCATATATATATATTGTCGAGAGAAATGACGCTAAAATTAGCTCCCAAATAAAATTAATTTGATAGGACACAATCTTACTTATTCATTTTGGAATGTAAAAAATTGAAATTGTAAAGTTTTATATCAAATTCCTGAGTTTTTGTACAATGGCCATTTTTATCATTTCTTAATTGGAAAAAAGGTGCCGGACGGAACGCCGTTCCGGCGCGTTCCGCCAGAAAAAATCACTGACCATGAGCACCATGCTCATAGTAATAGGTCCTAAGTTATGCCACGGAATTATATCATACACAAAGATAATACGGGTCCTATGCTTGGCTTAGTAACAACTACGTCCCTTCTGCATTCCGGACCCGGTTTATCCACAGCTGATAGACCGTGCGAACGTCCCTTGTTTACATATAATTTATTATCATTATTCGTAGTCTGTGTCTACGCTGCCCCTTTCCATGTTGCTCTTGTGCCAATGATTACATGTTTCTCTGCTATAGAGCTTATTGTCCACGCACACTATGCGCACACTATATCACTATAACATCTAACGGCAATTCAATACAATTTAATAGCCTAATTATAATGTCGCCTTCGAACAAGGCCTGCCTGCAGGAGTGACCGTGATCAACTGATCCTGCCTAAGCCTAAGGCCAATGTATCCTGGCCACGGCCCGCGAAAGCACAGTGGCCTACGGCTTAAAGTACGTGTCATTATAGTTCACTGTAGTATACATCAAATAGGTCATCCGCTTGAGTCTGTAAAACTCCGCGTAGTCTACAATGGGTGTAGCAGTGTGCACGGTGCGTACAATTGTTATTAGAGGTTGGTCACAACAAAGACGATTGCATGCGTAGGCGAGAGCGAATCTCCGATTATTTGGAGGTCCAGAGGGACCTGAGCGTCATTGTCTAGAAAGAAGTTGGAGTAAATTAGACTCTTTAATCGCTCTGTGAGATCTCTCTCTCTTTCTCTCTCTGTCTGGTCGACTGGTCGTATAATAATATCCTACGTCAACGTTGACAGCCAATAGGTTGCACAGGCTTCGTTAGGTGAGTGTTTGTTCAAACGTCAGTTATCATCATTTTCTCGTCGTCGTCATGGTCACCATGTAATGTAATCCCGTGCTATGTAACCAGTCACTTTTAAGATGTCGACAGTCTTGCTACAATTCCATACTTAACAACCTCCTTGATTTCCATGAAACGCTCGTTGTCATGCATAGTGCACACATCAATAACATCTGGTTCAATTCCTATTTTAAGGCGTCTAATTGCTTTCGCAGACGTCTAAAAAATTGTAACAAACTCATCGACCAGGGCAATGACTTACCCTCTTTGTCAAATCAATCACCAATGAACGCCGTTAACGCATTTTATTTCATCACTTGATTTATAATGCGTCATGTTATGTTCTTCCTGAAATACACTATAATGTTCATTTTCTACTTCCTGATGGGGGAGGGGGCCAAGTCCTGTGTAAATATCAAATGTGGAGGGGTAAGGTATGATTGGCCCCGTCGAATCCGCCTCTGGGTGCAGCGCATCCAAGATTCACCCACCTGGTTTCGCCCAAGCTGTTACGATGACACCCTATAATTTCACCATATCACAACCATCCTTGAATGATGAATTATTGCATTGGCTAAAAATTAAGGAGCGCATCTAATTCGAGGCTCTATCCCTTATTGCTTATCTGCAAATTCTTAGAGTACCTGCTGCGCAAGGACCTTTGTGACCTCTTCTCTATCCTGTCACCCCACTCCACCCGATGGTCATCTCCTCGCTATTTCCCGCCCCATTCAATTCTCATCTCAAGTTCTCCTACCGATCTACATACCACAATCATGCACCTCAACTCTTCCACTATCTTTCATACACTAATATCACCACTCATGCACCATTCCCTGCCTCACGCTCTTTTGCTTGAGACACTCCTTTTCAAAGAATCTACTACAAACTACAGAGTTCAGAATTCTTAGCCTGATTGATCCAGTTCTCAGCCTCCAATTACGGACGCCTCTGTAAATAGCTTCTATTAAGAAGTCTATGCTCCAAAATCGTTCTCGCCCAAGACGGAGCCTGCCTTCGTCTTCTATGACGTGTATGATGTATTATGACGTCGTTTGATTATTTACAACGGACGAGGAGGTAAATCCGTCAAAAATGCGACCGTGAGGAGGAATATAATTTATTATAATTCATTATGGAACATTTCCAATGGATGCAGATCGTTCGATCGATGATGATGATATCGAAATTACCTGGACAGATGTACTGGACGATAGTAATTTCTATATAGTGAAAATACCAGGTACTGATGATCACACGATTGCAAACATCTGTGCATTTAATCATACCTTGATCTATGTGAGTGCATACATGTCTTAATACATCATTATATAAACGTAAGTAATATAATGTAATCAAGCATTAATGTATTGTAATCAACCATTTGAATAGCTCCGCCTAAATCAGCAGCGCTGTTAACGGGCGTCTGTCACAGTGAAAGTCTTAAGGCGTCTCCGAAACTACCGAGGTGAGAGGGTCAGTAATTCCAGTCGCAGGGACTGTTGAAAACAGTTCCAAGCTGAAGGGACAACATGGTAAATGGGCAAAGCTCTTCGACTGAGCCGTAGCAGATCGCATGCGCGGAACAACAGGAAGGCGCAAGTGGAAGATCGCAAGAGGTCCTTGCAGGTAAAAGAGCACCAAAGTGCTGAAAGGCCTCAGGTAGGTCGGGGCCACCCAAACTATAGGCAGTTGCGCATAACGAAATGGTTTTGAACTGTATGCACTGTTGAATAGTGAGCCAATGAAGTGAGTCCCAAATAAAGCATAAAATATTGGCAAACTTTGGAATGCAACCTATGAGACGAGCAGCCGCATTAAGAATATACTAAAGTTTGAGAGAATTGGAAGAAGAACGACCAATATTGCAGGATCGCTCTCTTATGGTGACCATGGCTCCACTAGGTCTCCATGGGTTCCTGCGCCATTTGGGCTGCCTCAGGGTTCCGTCCTAGAGGCAAAGGCTGTTCTTCACCGATCTTATGCTGTTGACATCCAAGCGTGTTCCCACTGTCTGGCGGGTGAGATGACTTTGGCTGCGGATGTAATCAGCAAAGCTACTGAGAACCTCCAGGCTTGGATGTCATCAAATCGCCTACGGCTTAACCCGAGCAAGACACAGCTCATCTGAATTGGCACCAGCCAGCAACTCGCAAAATTAGCTATCGGTCGCTTTGAGTTATCCGCACCTAACCTTCTCGTCTTTGTTCAGAGACCTGGGAGTACTCTTAGATCAGCTTACCTTTGTCCAGCTTATCAGTCAACTCTGTCGTAGCTGTTACTACCAGCTTCGGTACCCCGCTCCATCTCCCAAGACGCTGTTTCTACGCTTGTCCATTCCATTGTAGTCTCCCGCCTAGACTACTGCAGCGGCATATATGATGGGCTCCTGGTTTGTCGGCTTATTATGCCTTGACAAGGTCTTGCGCTCGGCCGCCCGACTTGTGGGCCACATCCATAGGTTTGACCGAGTCTCTGGGTACATGCGTGATGTCTTGCATTGGCTCCCTTACCCACAGCGCAATGCCTACCGTGTCTCTGCACTGGTACGGCGCTGCATTGAGGGCCTGGCGCCCCTCTACCTGAATGAACTTTGCTGCCACACTGTCACTGTTGGACGCCGTGGTTTGTTGTGTTCTGCTGCCCGAGCGGAGTTGCTTGTTTCCCGTGCGAGGACTGTTATCCGAGAGCGCCGTGCTTTTTCACTGGCTGGTCCGGTGACGTGGAATGGCCTTCCCGTAGCATTGCGTCTCACACCTATAGGTCAATCTGCTCTGTTTTTCTTTGGCCTTACGACTGTCCTTTTTGACCGTGGTTGGGCTGGGAGGTCTTCTGAGTAGAAGACCTTGAAGGGGCGCTATATGAAACTGCTATAATAATAATAATAGTAATAATAGTAATAATAGTAATAGTAGTAGTAATAATAGTAATAATAGTAATAATAGTAATAATAGTAATAATAGTAATAATAATAATAATAATAATAGTAATAGTAATAATAATAATAATAATAATAATAATAATAATAACAGTAAATTGAATCGATTTGAGGCAGCGGACGTGGTGGACGGAAAATTTTTAATGTCCGACTATTTTGCAAAAATACCGCGTAACGAGTAATCGTCAGAGTTGGATTTTAGCATCGTCTAATGGATTAACAACTCGTGACCCGATTGATTATATTCACCACATCTTATTCGCCAAGACCACAACACGATTGGTTTGTCAAACTTTCGTTTCAACTTATATGTAGCCGTGCATTTGAATTGATGGCCGCTTCCCATGCTTTAAGGCCAGCGACGTCAACGTTGCCAATGGCAACGATTACTGTTTAAATGGCGGCGCATTTGAAAACAAACCGATTTTAAACTCAGATGAGTCAAAAACCTTGTAAGGGCCAGGGGGTTTGCGGGGTGTGTTGGTTGTCCTTCAAAACCCATGCCTCAGATGGCACGATGCACCGGCACGGCCCTCGAACCGCCCCTTGTCCAGGTTCCGACCAGCCACCGGCGGACGGCCCTTTAAAGCATAATACCACAAGACAGTCGTCTTCTACCACTAGCGTGCAGATCTCTTACTCACGGGAGCTGTCGACGGACGTTGGGCCGATCACTTCTCAGCTCTCACATCCTGTTTCACCCGGTCTTCTGATTAAGAGAATCCCAAAAGCAGCAAGGCCATCTTGTGCTGCTCTCCTGGCCGATATAATCCAAGCAATTGTAAGAGAACCAAATTGCGTTGCAAAATGGTTCGATTTGCTGGCCTTTGGTGGAACTGTACTAGTGAAGCCAAGAAGAGGTGGACGAAAGCACAACATGACCAAGATGATTTTGTCCCGCATTACTGAATGGGGACTGCAGGGACCAGACCAGTCAACTAACGATGAATTGCCACTGACGTCAAGTCGTAAGCTCAAGTCCGCTAAATGCGACCACGCCAGGTATTTAGCCTCAACAGTTGCAAGCAAGCTGGAGGAAGGCAATTTCAAGGCAGCCATCCGTCTCATCTGCAGCGAGGATAAACCGGCACTGGACACACCTGAAACTCTGGCCGCGCTTAAGAAAAAGCACCCGCCTGCACCAGTGGACAGGAGAACCCCATGTGATCCAGACAGTTCCGATCGCTTCATCCCGCTTCAAGTTTCTAAAGAAGATGTCGCTAGGGCAATCTCCTCTTTCCCTGCGGGTTCGGCTGGTGGTCCAGATGGCATTACTCCACAACACTTAAAGGATCTGATGGCCTATGGAGTAGATGACAACATCGGGCAACATCTATCTGACCTTGTCAATCTGCTCCTAAAGGGAGGTCTATCCGAAGAGGTGAATGAGGTCATCTATGGGGCAAACCTTTTAGCCCTGAGCAAGAACGACGGAGGCATAAGACCGATCGCCGTGGGCTACACATGGCGTCGTCTGGCGGCAAAGTGCGCTAATTCGCATGCGGTAACAAGGCTGTCTCAACTGCTCGCCCCCATTCAGCTTGGGGTAGGCATTCCAGGAGGCGCTGAGGCAGCTGTCCATGCGACACGTCGCTGGATTTCCACAATGCCTGAGGACAGCGTCCTAGTGAAGCTCGACTTCGCCAATGCCTTTAACACTCTGCGCAGAGATTGTCTTCTAAAGGCAGTTGCTAGAGAGATCCCAGAGCTCTACCACTTTGCTCACGCTGCCTATTCAAACCGTCCACTGTTGCGCTATGGTTCAAACACAATTCGATCCGAAGAAGGAACGCAGCAAGGCGATCCTTTGGGACCTCTGGAATTCTGTCTTGTGCTGCAACCGATTCTGATGAAGCTTCGTTCGGATCTGCGTATCGGATATCTGGATGACCTGACATTGGGAGGTAACAAGGAAACAGTGGCCGACGACGTTCAATTAATCGAGCAGGAATCAAAGAATCTGGGATTGCTATTGAACCGCAGCAAATGCGAAATCGCGTGTCACAACACCCAGATGCCGAACAATGACCCTGCGTTCCAAGAGTTCACGAGCATAGCCCTCGAGGACATGACCTTGTTGGGTGCACCTCTAATTTCAGGTCCAGCTGTGAAGATGGTCGTTAATTCAAAGGCCAATGACCTCGAGAGGGCAATCGGAAGATTGTCCTTGCTTTATACACATGACGCTCTGGTTCTGCTAAGAAACAGTCTAAGTGTACCGAAGCTCTTGTACAGTCTGCGCACAGCCGTCTGCGCTGATTGCCCGGGCTTGGCTCGGTTTGATCAACTGCTGAGAGAAGGACTGTCAACCATTTTAAATGTGGACCTTGACGATGACCGCTGGCTCCAGGCTTCTTTGCCGGTGAGAGATGGTGGTCTGGGAGTTCGTTGTGCATCTACGCTGGCACTTTCTGCCTTTCTGGCTTCTGCTGCGAGTACAAGCGAACTCCAGGCATGCATCCTACCAACAGAGTCTGCTGAGGAACCATATGAACTTGCGAGTTCAGCACTCAACGCTTGGAAGACCCTGACAGATGCAGAACCACCAACAGGAGCAGCAAGTTATCGCCAGAAAGAATGGGACCTCCGATTCACAGACAAGGCATGGAAAGGTCTGCTGGATTCCAATAACAATCCATGCGACCGTGCTCGCCTGCTGGCCTCACGAGCACCTCATTCTGGAGACTGGATGCTAGCGCCCCCTGTGACTGCCCTAGGCCTGCGCCTCTCAAACGAGGATGTACGACTGGCAGCCGGGTTGAGGCTAGGAACGACGCTCTGCGAGCCACATTTGTGTCACCAATGTCAAGAGAGCGTCGACGCAAAAGGGCTCCATGGACTAATTTGTAGAAGAGGCAGCGGAAAACATCAACGACACAGCATGTTGAACGATGTCATCTGGAGAGCTCTTGGCAGGGCGAAGATTCCAGCGCAAAAGGAACCTCTCGGCTTGCTAAGAGAAGATGGAAAGCGACCGGACGGCGTCACGCTCATTCCTTGGACACGTGGTCGATGTCTGGCATGGGATGTGACAGTGCCCGACACCTACGCCAAGTCACATCTTGTCGACACATCTATCAGAGCTGGCGAAGCAGCCGAACGCGCAGCTAAGACGAAGAGGGCCAAGTATTCCACCATAACCAACACCCACGACTTCATAGCCCTCTCCTTGGAATCCGGCGGCGCTTGGAGCAGTGAAGGACTGGAGTTCATCTCAGAGTTGGGTAGTCGAACGAGTGCTGCAACCCACGATCCAATGGAGACGTCATTTCTGTTCCAACGTATCTCAGTTGTCCTTCAGCGTGGGAACGCAGCCTGCTTCTTCGGGACATTGCCAACACTCACTTAGCTCATCATGGGCGATAACATAATAATAATAATAATTTGAAACTCCAAGCGATTGCTTAGCATAATAATAATAATAATAATAATAATAATAACACAAATAACAATAATTATTATTATCATAATTTTTTATTACTATAATTGTTATTATTACTATTATTATTATCATTATCAGCATCACTATCATAATAGTAATAATAATAATAATAGTAATAGTAATAATAGTAATATTAATAATAGTAATATTAATAATAGTAATATTAATAATAGTAATATTAATAATAGTAATATTAATAATAGTAATATTAATAGTAATAATAATAATAAAACCTATACAGCATTTCCAAAGTCTACCCGAGTGCATCTCATGGCGTGGACTAAAGCAGTGATAGCTTAGAGTGAGAGGGAACTGCGAATGGAACGAAGTTGACACATGATAAAAGCAGAATCTAGGAACTGAGTTGTTCTGATGACTGAAAGTAAGGGTATGATCCAAGACAATTCCCAGGTCACGAACAGAAGAGGAAAATTTCATGAAGAGAAACCTGAGATGAAGAGAAACCATTTATTTTATCAAGCTGGAGGCGACCATATGGGCCTATCGCTATATCTAAGCCAAATGAATTGTGTCTTACCCCAGTTTAGTCGTAAGCGGTTAGAGGAGAGCCAGGCATCTAGTGTGTGTTATAGGCCTATGTGGATATGTTTGAGTGCAAGTATATCTATTATATATATATATATATATATATATATATATCAATGTGTATGTTTGTATATTTATGTATGTATGATATGTATATGTATATATGTATGTAGCCTATGCATGCATGTATATACAGGGTGAGCCATTAAAAAATAGCCCCCTCGGGATTTTGCTAATAATTCGGCCAAAAGTAGAGATTAATAAATGAAATTTTACAGTCGCTAAGCTAATTCATATATACATATAACTACCAAAATTCACTAATTTATTTCACACAAAACAAACGTTATATCACTTTTAGTGAGCGCAACCACTGATTTTGGATATTCAAAAACATTTTACGCAGAAAAAGTTACAAAATCGATTTTATGAGGTCACATCTCAAGTAATTGTCATAAAACAAACATCATATTGTTTCACAACCTGTGTCTACCATCAGTAGCCACACATATTCTGAGTCTATTTGGCAAGTTTTGTTGACCTCGTTGGGACTATGGCTAATTTGTCCAGGGACACGACGAAAAGCGGTGAGGTTCAGATCTTCTTTGGCAAATCTTCTAACAGACGTGCGGCTGATGTTCAACTCATTTGAAATTCGCCGAGTACTGAGAAGATTTCTGATGTTGCTATTCTGTGAGCAAATAAGTTCGCCAACATGCTCGATATTTATTCGGGTGCGGATAGATTTCTGCCTTCCGCTGCCCATGGGCCGTTCCACACTCCACAGCCCACACCTATCATCAATGCGTCCGCTTATTTTTATAAGTGCTCAGCTGCAGCTATTTCAGAGTGAGCGTTGATTACAGCTTTGGCTCCAAGATCATGTTCATGATTCATGAAGTGTCTGTATACGCATTTTATCTGTCATGGACACCTTGCCCATGTTTATTTTGCTACAAATGATATCATAAAACGATTAATCGCAAAACCGTTTTATTCAACAATTTAATCGACTGCTTGCTAGATGACGTCAAAGTGACTTCCATATGCGATAATTTCCCGTTTTTTTCTTAATAATAATAATAATTATGAAGTGTGTTTTATTACAACTACTTGAAATGTGACAGCATAAATTCGCTTTTTAAACTTTTGCGGCGTTAAAGGTTTTTTGACTATCATAAATCAGTGGTTGCACTCATTAAAAGTTATATAACATTTGTTCTGTTTTAAATATGTTAGTCAATTTTGGCTGTTACATGCAAATATGAATTGGTTTTCAGCCTGTAAAATTTCATTTAATATTTCTTACTTTTGGCCGAAATATTAGAAAAAATTCATAGAGGGTTACTTTTTGACCCACCCTGTATATGTATGCATGTGTGTAAGCATTTCTGGTAGGCCTATCTATATTTGCATGTATGTAGATACTATGCACAGTATGTATGTTTAGTTATGGCCATGAATCAATGGTTTAAACCACTGGTTCAAGAGTTGGGTGATGCTGATAGTAAGAATTTAGTAGTTTTGTCAGCAAAATATATCTCTAGTCAGTTTGAATTTACTTGTTTTGCAGAAAGGTATTGGGTGACAATCAATGTACTAACTATGCTATGGTGTAGTAAGGACTAAGGAGGATAACAATGCTTTCTAAGGAATCTGTAACCTTATACATAAACATTTTATTGTGATATGCATTAGAATTTGCATATTTAAGTGTTTTTACGCTATTTTAGTAGGTAAATATAATTATATTGTGTTTTGCACTTTATCAGCAGCTAAAGATCTTGCTTCATATTATTATATACTTTTCAGAGCAAAATTGGCAGGAAATTAGCGTATTGTATTATGTGAGCTTCAATGAAGATTTTTTTAAATTTATTTCTCAGACTAAAGATCTTGAAAGGGATACTGAAAGATACTTTCAACCTGGCTTATCCAATGCATCTATCTACTTGACTTATTGTGTAGATCATGATTTTCATTGCAATTTCATTTCAATCGACCTGTGATTGATTGATGTCTTGGGCATAATGGTAAGGATTCTATAGAATAGGCCTACTATTGCTATTAATACCATTAATACCATCTGCTCAATTCCTCAACAACAAAAGATTATCTGACCTG
This sequence comes from Bimastos eiseni, assembly GCA_959347315.1. Classification (NCBI taxonomy): domain Eukaryota; kingdom Metazoa; phylum Annelida; class Clitellata; order Crassiclitellata; family Lumbricidae; genus Bimastos; species Bimastos eiseni. Next base: position 27,306,946 of record OY365807.1, read on the forward strand.
CTATTATATATGGCCGTTGTTGTTGAGCAGCACACCCGAACCACATCGCAATCGATTTGAGCTGAAAGATTTAAATCCATTTTTTAATGCACTTGTTTCAATTAATGCACAAGCGATTAAATATATTCCAGGCAAATTGTTTGATAAAATACCCTGCATTAATTACTGCAACTTCACAAAATGAAGACACGCTTTCAATTACGACAATTAGAGACATAATTAAAATATTTTTATATGTACCTAAACTCATTTAACTTTTTAAAAATAATTATTTTATCAGGCCAACGTTATAAATATGAATTTATTCAAGTCATAACCAATCTATGAAAGCGTGATTTTGACGGACAAATTGTGTAGTTGGTTATTTGAGCCTATTTCGTCAAACGAACGAAATAATTTTTGGATCTGTCCAAGCCATCTGGTTTAGTATTTTTGCATCTCACTGGCTTTGTTTCGCTACGGTTTTGGGACCGTATAAATGGTTTTCTATGAAGCAAATTTTTATTATTTATAGCGCAGCTTGTTTTTCTCAGCAGTTCAATGTAAATTATTGTGTTATTTATAAATAGCAACTCGTGGGAGAGGTATCGGTGGGAGGATGGCGTCTGCATAATTATGTAGTCAAATATATATAGATATATATATATATACTAGCTGGAGCACTCGGTACCCGGGTAAGGTTAATGGCCTAGGGAGGAGGAAGACGGCGGCCGCGGGTTCACCAACCCCTCTACTGGGTGTCCGAAGTATTCCCCGAGCGAACGGCGAAGATTTCGAGTGAATAGCTGTAAACGTGTGCAAATGTATAATCGGAGAGACAGATACACACACATAATCTAGATACATGTAAATATATAGTGTTTATAGTACATACCCACGTGACCGACTGTGCAAACGTAACTGTATAGCTGCTACCTGTACGATATCTCGCAGGTGACACGATCCTGGCGAATGAGAAATAAGGCTTGCTTTTATAGGTGTGTCGGAGGTGTGCCGTAGGTTTTTGCCCTGAAGACCATGAAGAGGGCTGCCGCGTGTTCACGAATCCCTCTACTGCGTGTCCCAGGTGTACCCCGAGCCAACGGCGAGGGCTTCGAGTCAATAGCTGTAAAACTGTGAAAATGCATCGCCGGACAGAGGGACACACAGAATCTCCTCTTTATTTATAAGATGTTGTATATTGTGTAGATGTATGTGAGATTGTGCATACATTTGTGTATATTTATATATGAGTAGCTACATGTACATCCTATTCTACATAGGTATATATATCTTCTGATTCGATCCTAGTCTCCTAAATTATGCCAGAGAGTCGCAGCCCACTACTACACTGAGTTCTACAGCACTGTTGTTGACACTATACGATGCACTTAAGCCGATGTACTTGAAAATAAGTTTTATAGCTGCTACCGTTTGGTAAAATTCTAACGTTTTTGGCAATGTGGGCGATCTGAAGTTAATTGGCCAATGCAGCGCTTTTAATTGACACCATGATTGTTGACGTGAAAGCACTGGTGTATGTAAGCGGTCTAACGCATTGATTCTGGTATTTAGGAAGGATTCAAGCGCAGTTTACACCTAAACAATAGTTTACATGCATACAATTATATTTACGCGAAGCCAAAGGTTTGCACCTATGAGGCGGTCAATTTAACCAGACAAATGAAATAGATTGTGTCCGTTTCGTCCAAACCTGATGGTTGCCCCTCTCTCCCACATGGATGGCCACAATGTGCCAGTCACTAGGACAAGTCTAACCGTTTTCACATATTTTTTGATGGCAGGCTATGATCACAGGCTATAGGCTATATATATATATATGCAAATCAACTCAACACTCAACAGATGCCTACCACATTGTGCAGATTGTTTGTAAATTGTTCCTGGCATCATATGCGATGGACTTAGTCCCGCATAACTGAAACCAGGAGAGAGACAGTCAGAGAGTCAGAGAGTCAGAGAGAGAGAGAGAGAGAGAGAGAGAGAGAGAGAGAGAGAGAGAGAGTGAGACAGAGAGTGAGACAGAGAGTGAGACAGAGAGTGAGACACAGAGTGAGACACAGAGTGAGACAGAGTGAGACACAGAGTGAGACACAGAGTGAGACAGAGAGTGAGACAGAGAGTGAGACAGAGAGTGATACAGAGAGTGATACAGAGAGTGATACAGAAAGTGATACAGAAAGTGATACAGAGAGACAGAGAGTGGTACAGAGACAGAGACAGAGAGAGACGCTTATTTTATCTCTCGCCAGAGATGCAGAGAGAGAGAGAAAGATAGACGGAGACAGACAGACAGGCAGAATGAGACAGAATGAGATAGACAGAGAAACAGAGAGAGAGAGAGACGTTTCTTTTACCTCTTGCCAGCTTCATTTGTCGTCCGTATTTCAATTTCATTAATATTGGGTGACAATTAATTAATTTTCCGATCTGTTTCCACTGCCAGCATCGACTTCTTTGTCTTCTCATCATCATCATATTCTTCTTCTTCTACTTCCGCCTTCTCCTCATTGCGTGTCTCCTTCAGAAGGCTTTCCTGTCTATTCTTCCATCGCCTATTACCTCTGCTTCTTGGCTTCCTCTTCCACTTTCAATTTGTCTACGCAATTACATTCATCGGATCTCTTCCTGTCTCCTTCCTCTAGCTCCTTTTCCTCCACGCGTCTTCATAGGCCTCGTGTGCGTCATCATCCTTCTGTAATAATCTCGTGCGCTTTGCTTCTGGCAATTTTCATTTCCGCTAAACCGTCTGTTGACAAAGCAAGAGCTATGTCAAGCAAACGAATGAGAGTGGCATTTAGTGCATTGGACCGACACGTGCATTAATGTATTCAAATAAACAACTGCATCCACGAATGCATACGTTGGCCACGTGCTCAAATACGAAATGGTTTTTATGATATATTATGCATTTTATTACAGCCTACATATGAATGTTACAAAGTAATGCATGCATATATTGCATACATGACTGCTTACATGCATGTTATTATATCTGTAAATTTATATAGCGCCATAACGATTATAGCCAATCAGAGACGCTACCCGTGCGAGGGACCCAGAGAAAATGAAACTTGAAGCAATAAGTGAGTCTTGGGAGGAAGTTTATCCCGTAGAGTGTGACCAATAGAAGCAACAGCACGAGATTCTGTCATGGTGGTCATCACCCATGGGATAAAGAGTTCAAGTCGATCAAGCGAGCACCCAAACAGTGGTGATTGAGGTAGGCGGACGTATATGGCGTATATATCGAGCGCCTCTGAGTAGATATCTTGAAGGGGCCCTATATCAAGTATTATGATTGATTGATTGATTTATATGGGCATATACATGCCTACCCACATACATGCAACGCATATACTTTACATATAAATATGCATACATTGGAAATTGCGTACGTATGTGCATATACACACATACGTATTCATACAAGCATATTATATGAAGACATAAACGCAGGCATATACACATACGTGTATATGGCGTTTAGGTCGGTAGTGTTTCATTTAATGTTTCGCGCTATCCAACCCTTTGCCTCGAATGAGCGGATACAATGCCAACGATTGCCTCAGGACGCTGGAGATAGTATAAGACACGTAAATAAGGAAGAGAAAGAGAAGGAAGAGGAAGAAAAGGAGGGCAAGGAAAGGAGGACGATGAAGAGGAAGAAGAGAAGAAAAAGGAAGAGATGGAAGAGGAAGAGGATCACAATGAGGAGGATGACAATTAACTACTGGGTTCGGAAGAAGAGGGTTTGGAAGAAGAGAAGGTGCAGCGAAGGAGGAAAAGATGAATGTGGCAATGTGTAGATAATAAAGCATAAATAGTGAAATAAGAGGAATGGAGGACAACGTGAATGATCAGAAGAAGAGGAGGAAGAGGAGGGAAGTGGAGGAGCAAGATGGAGGAGCGGGTGGAGCAAGATGGAGGAGATGGAGAAACAAGATGCAGTGGCGTCACAGATTGGTGTCACCCGGTGCGGTCACTCATATATATTGTCACCCCACATAGAAATCCTTCCTTGTGGCTACCAGACCATAGAGAACCGTAATCTCCAAACTTCTAAATCGCCACTCGAAAGTCAAACGCTGGGCAGTAGCTTATTAATGAGCGTGCGTCAAGTCAGATGGGTTGTCAAAAGGGTAACCCGAGGAAGGTCAGCGTCCGGTCTCCAGAATCCTTATAATAGGCCATAATCCTCTTGTACTAATCTTACTCGTAAATCTGAATCTAAACCAAAAAGCCGAAAATGTTATTTCTATTCTAAGAATGGATTGGCTCTCGAACGGAACGCTCTGGCAATATGAAAACTTTCCAAAACGTTCCTATGCAAATTTCTAGATTAACATGACCATAGTGACGCCACTGGCAAAATGGACGAAAGGAGGAGCAAGAGGAGCAAAGGAGGAGCAAAGGGAGCAAAGGGAAGAAAGAGAGAGGAAAGTAGAAGCAAGTGGAGAAAGGAGGAGCATGAGGAGGAAAAGAGGAGCAAAGGAGGAGCAAGAAGGAGGAAAGAAGAAGAAAAGTTTCGGATAAGGTTACTGTTTTCTTGGCACTTGTCATATATGATGCTAAGTTAAAACATAATTATATTAATTGCTGTTCTCAGAAGACAATGACTGACCGACAGATAGACAGACAGACAAAGCACCGGTTGCAGCAGTTGGTCGCTCGTAGTGGCATCTACATGTATGGGTGATTGCAAGAGAGCTTTTGTACAGTTGGATAGTGATGACTTTTGACCACAACCATAATGCTGAGAAATCGAATGTGATGTTGATAGCAGCAACAACAGAGACGATCATAGTTATAATTGATTATGATGAAGATTAAGATAGAGGGGATCAATGTGATTATTACGATGGAGATGGCAGTGAAGCTGACATCAGTAATGATTTTGATAATGAAGATAAATGAATGTTGAGAAAAAATTGTTTTGATTATGATGCGATCGAGGCTGACAATGATTAAGACGTCGTAACAGTAATCTTACAAATGACGATGACGATGATTGTTATGTCGATAACGAGGAAATGAAGAGGACTCGCCGACATTGAGCAATGAACACAGAAAAGGGTTTTTATATGATCATTGGCTAAGTCTTTTTCTACTCTTTATAGTTTTTTATGAAGATTTCTCATGTCGTTTGTCTGACATCGAATTTTAGAATCGATTTCTGTCGTCTTTTGCTGACAACGAACTCTTCTGATTTCATCAGTAACAGACCTCAGATATGCAGATATGTGAGATACACAATTACTCATTCCGATCGGCCATTCAGTCTTTTTTCTGTCTTCTTCGCGTCTCTTTATTTCTCGCTGTTCTTGATTTAAAGTGAGGCAATGGTGCAGAAGAAGGCGGGTGTCCTGGTGCTGCTGTTCGTTCTGCCACTCCTTTGCAATGGAAGGAATAGGAATTACAAGAACGATATAGCGCAAGAACTTGAAAAAGAGATCGATCAGTTTCAGAAGCGAATCGACAATGCATACAAAGGTATTTATTTGAAAATCTTTTACGGAGCTGTAGTTTTGGTTAGTAAAATGAGCAGTTGGATTAGATATCGCGTTCCCTCTTCTGCTTTCATATGCAATAATTATTGTCTGACCAATGGTAGCCTATAATGACATGTAATGTTTCATAGGGAGTCCGTGACAAAGGGGTCAAAACCCGTCACTTGTCGGTTTTTGACATTTTTATTCAGTCATAGTCTACAATGTATCTGCTTCCAAGTATATTTTACAGAATTAAACCGCTTTATTCTAACTAAAGTTACGCTTGTTTGATTATTTTATAGGTATAATTATAACAACTGAGAAAATCGAAGTCGAAGTTTTAGAATATTCGTGTCATTGAAATTCCTAGCAGCCGTTATTAGATTGCTGTGCAAATTTGCTGAGCAATAAAGGGCTATTTTCTGTATGAAATAAAGAACACGGCATCAAAATCTTGTTGCTACTTTGCACATTATGAGAATTTATGGCAGGTCGGCCTATGAAATCTAGGTCGTTCACGGTGAACTTAACCTTTGAATGCATGCTCATTTAGCCATATGCAAACCTTGACACCACATGCATTAGAAGTAATTTTCCTCCAACTGGATATTTGAATTCGACAATTTTTATTTCAGATATTGAAAGTGGACATATTGTTTTGTGAAAATATGCGATGAAACGATTTTCTGTGTTTTTGACCCGTCTCGCTTCTCAATAACTAGGAAGCGACAAGCGATGGATTTGAGCTCTGATGTCATTATGCCTATGACCGCCTCTCTGGCCTGGGACTGCTATCTTCTTTCTTCCAAATATGTACACTGTAGCGCCATGGTTCATAAATTGTCTGGCGGCAGGTCACAATATTGAAATCGCAATATTTGTTTTTCGTATATATTGCATTTCTTGCCATTAGTGTTTTGCAGGCATCTCTACCAACGCCGTCATTAGTGTTCTTAAGTACAGGCACCAAGTGCATTGATTCTGTACAATATATATTGTTTAAAAGAAAGTAGACTCTGCTAATCTAAGCTTCAGATGCGAATTGAATATATGTACTTGTTACGAAATTAACTGATCAATATTTTAAAATTCTTTTGAAGTCAGATCTAGATTACTGCAAACCTCCCACACTTCTTCTGGTTGCGAACTCAGCCGAGTATGGCCACGCCAGGTATGCGGCGCCAAGAATATCTGTGTGGTTAATCTTCCTAACTTCCTTCATGCCGCATGAACGCAGAATTTCAAAGTTGTCACATCTTTTCAGGAGTCTACTTCAAGTGGTCTTATAGGTTGACAGAGGTTTCAGGGTTTGTTTGTTGTTGTCGATAGGGGGCTCTTCAGTGGTCCTCGTCTTATTCATTTTGTGTGATGTGCATAAAATAAACTCAAACTCAGTTCCTCGGACTAAATGGCAGCAGCTTATAGGTCTACTGTAGTTGTCGTTCTTCTTCTTCTGAAGGCCATGCTACTGACATGGTCCTGGGACATAGGGGCTTTATAAGGCACCGCAAGTTGCGGCCGCTGTCTAACTTATCATTTGATGTCTTTGTTGTCGTAGTAGGCCTATTAATTGTTTCGCATTGCTCAATAAAATCAACTCGATCAGTGTATTGACTTTTCATGATGCTCTACAACTTCACAGTAAAATGCTTGTGTGGGAGCGTAACGGACGTACGTCCCACCGTAACTGTTTTACCAGATCCGATACACAAAGCCCCGTACATATAATGTGTACCCAACTAAAGATGTACAAATACACCACTTTGCCAGCCACCACACTTATAATCCCTTAAGTCTCAAAATACTTTTAGCCTTGTGACAAAATAAGAATTTACTCCAATCTACTCTTTGTATTTATCACAGATGTCTGGGATTGAACTAGTAATAGGAGTATAGACTTCTCATTGTATAGACTACAGTAGTATAGACTTATTTGGGCTTAGACTTCTCATTTAGCACGCAGCTATATTTATATTGGCACCTAACTGTATGCGTGTGTGCATGCATATTTAACTCATTTCAATTAATTTCATTGAAGCCATTGAAAATCAAACATCATACCATAGCCATTTTCCATTATTAACAACACAATGGAACCAAAAGGATCAGTAAGTAATTAGATAATAAATAATTATTTACATCATAGATACAAATTGACAAATGGCATTGTTCTGTCAGCCATTGATGTTCAATAAACAAAAATACAATGACAAATGGAATGACTTATAAGTGTCAATCAATGGTCTAATCGGCTGGTTCGATCAAAAGAGGAGCTATAATAAATCTTAACTAGATGCAGACTGGAAAATAAACTGAAACCAAGCAAGGATAGTGCAACTTCAACTACAAGTGAGATGGAACATAGCACGCGGAAACAGAAGTAGGCATACACTGTAGCATGCACGATAAAAATGCGAAAATAGCAAAGTAATAACATTAAAAGGAGACACGAAAACTGAACAGAATAATAAATAAATCGAAACGTTGTTCATGAAGATTATTAGCAAATTCAGAAATCCAACAAACTATAACTCCATTAGAATTTCGCGCAATGACGTATTGAAATAGTAGGCCTATAAAAAGTAGGCAGTTTACGAATAGCAAGAGAAACGTCTCCATGCGGACGGGCAGGTGCATTTCATCTAAAATAGAGGTGAATTGGTTTGAGCAAATCCTGACAATGATTACGTTTAGCCCTGGCATTGTAAGGATGCAAGTCAGACACGCAAAGCAAAATAACCTATAAAGGCAGTGGTAATAGATTGTTGACAAGGCGAAACATAGATTCACGTATCTGCGATTTATTAATTTGATGAATTTGTAAAGTACAAAAATCTTGAAATATCTGTCTCGTAAGAGAGTTGTATAGGGAGCGTCAGCAATGATACAAACTGCTCCCTTCTGCAATACAATCTCATAAATCTGATCTGGTAATTAGAAGCTCAGATTACTCACTCATTTCAATAAATTATGTAAGGGTGAATGAAGAAGTAGTGTAAGTTGAACAAAATATATCGAATTGACAGGTAGGATATCCGAGATAATAGATCTATATCCACATTCTTAGCTACTTAATTTTGGACATAAAGGCCTTGGCTAAGTGATTCCTCCAAGTTATTTATTCGTCAACGTAGATACTATGAAAATTTATAGAATTAACTTGCAAAATTGATTTGTTATCAATGGAAATAGCAAAGTTTTGATTAGTTATAGATTTTTTACGAAGGTGAAAAATAATGTAATCAGTTTTGGAAAAATTAAGTGGTAATCTATTGACTCTGAACCAGACGGCAGTAGCTGGGATCTCGGAGTTCAATAGGCCTTTGCGTGTGATGTCTGTATGTACGCTTATGTATATGTTGATCATCTTGATCTTTTTGTGCCTAGGACGAAGTGAATGCCCTGGCCCAACACAGGGCGTTTGCTGTTGTGTGTCTATCTACATGGAATGACCTTCCCCCATCTTTCAGGACTAAACTAATGACGGGATTCTCTCCATCGGCTTCTAGCTCTTTAAAGACGTGTCTTTTCTCCGGATTTTCTGTGCTGGGAGCACCGCTGAATAGTTCTTCTGCGAGAGGCGCTATGTAAATCTGAAGATACGATACGATGCGTGTTTGTGTTACGTTATAGATATGTGTGTCGTCCAGCAGTGCATTTATAATATCTTATTATCTTTGCAGAGCACAATAGCATTTATAGCTGTAAATGCACTATCGACTCAATATCCGCCAGTAGTCTATAGTTTCACTTATGCTATTTATTTTTCGTATGTCACAGCGACCTCTTGTGGTGAGCTGAGCGACGAGGCTGACGCATGGATATATGTGACTGATAGAGAACTAGGTCGTCGTCTGGGACGGGAATCCATCGCCAACTGGAATTACGTAACCAATATCACGGACGAAAATGCACAAAAAGTAGCCCACATCTTCACCTTGTCATCACTTCTCGACTAATTATATAGCGCAGGTTTATATTACTCGAGGCAGTGAAGGGCTGATAGCGTCCTTCAAGTCTTCATAGAATGACCGTCTGTTAAGGGTGACTCTAATTCGTACATATCGTCTCATGATCATAATCATCGTCATCGTCACCGCCATCATCAACATCATCGACATCATCATCATCACCGCCTGTGTGAGAAAGTTGAACTATGGTCAATTGTCAGTTTTATTAATACTTTTTGCTTAATGATGAATTCTTTGTTTTAAAATCTAAATAATGAATCCAGCGTCATTTCGACTGTGTTAGACAACGCTTGTGTGCGTTCTAAAAGATAATGAGCAGATACAATGGATGTTTCAATTCTGACTAACTTACGCGTTACTTGATGCAGATAATTGTGTAAAAAGATATTGTTTTATTTGCTGCATCGAGGCTCTTCTTGACTCTAACGAATTCCGTTTTGGTGATATTTCTATTCGCTGCAGCTGGAGAAGGAGATGGCGACGATTGACGACTGGATGTGGATTCAGACTGAAAAGGCGAAGACATTCCTAGACAGTTCCGATAAAATTTGCAACAAGACAACTCTACGACTTCTCCACTTACTTACTCAATTCAGTGCAGTGCCTGTTCCCAAGGATATGACGACACGCAGGTGAATATATTGATCAGAGAATCAGATAGGTGGATAATCAGACGGGTAAGGTGGGTGACATTTACAGTGGAAATAACGAGGGAGCTAGAGGCAGAGGAGAAATCAGGAGGAGATTTGTGATGAGAACAATGTTTCAATTTTGAATGAATGACCTACTGAGAGATAGCATAAGGTGTATATCTTCGTTTAATGAGAAACAAACTGACAAACCGCAGTAAGTTATAAAAGGTCAATGTTCGCAGTTCGCGACCAGATCGGCAGGGAGGGTCATGACAGGGACAATTAAGCCTATTTTTTATTCTTAGCTACAAATTTGAATTTATTTACTATCCCGTGGATAAAATTCTTATTGTCTTTTACTGGGAGAGTAAACAGGTGCAGTCTAGGACGTAGCTTATGGCTTCCGTGGACGACCGGCGAAGTGTCAGAGGTTTTGGTGAGTTCGTAGGATGGATCAAATATTTACCTTAATACTGGAGGGAGTTTGTTCCAAAGAGGTGGAACAGCTAGAGTTGTTCATGGGTCAAATTTTCACGATCCGACCAACCCGACCCAACCATAATCGACCCGACACAACTTCTGATGCTATGTATTTGACCTGACCCTAATGATGAAGTGCCTAATCCGACCCGACCTGCCGTTAGTGCTTCTTTTGCAAATATTATTCATCGTCAAATTCTAATGTCGTAAAAACGCAACACAGTCAGACCGCCATCTAAGATAATATTGCTGATATTTTAAGAACGTACCAGTGAAGATACCCATCGTTTGTTCCATATATTTTAGTCTAGGCTTACTTTCTCCATATATTTATGGAAAAAGATTTCCGGATATTACTAGATACGTAAGAGTTAGGCCCGCATGTTCCAGCGTTGCATCCCTAGTTATAACTCACGCTTATGATCTGTCCTTAGCAGTAGTCCACAGTAGCCAGATGAGTTGATGACGGTGTAAGGTTCACGAGTCGTAGAAGCGATATCTCCACCTGTGGTGATTGTGCGGTTGTAGATCTTAATGGACGTGGGGTGCTACACGGATGATGACTAGAAGCGATATAATTTTGGAGGTATGCATAGGCTGTATTTGGTTTAACAATGCTTCAGTTAAGGCAAATTAATCTGGGCTGTGGAAGGTAAATGTAGAGGGCTTTATCCTCCAGTATGTTCGGTGAAGTAGTGATCGGATGTTCAACGTGCATAGTAAGAAATGTTGTGTTTGAATCCTGAGATGATGTAAAATGATAAGAACTAAGTTAACAAGTCAAATGTTAGACTTGTTTCGCACGCGTCGTATATAAATGAGAGGATGCCTCTTAAAATATCACAAACTGCAGGTTGTTCATGTGTAATCACTTTAATGTAAACGTTACTTTTCTATCTTAACAATTGGAGCTCATCGTTATTAAGCAATATTTGTTTAGCTAAATATGAATGGGTTGTTTCCTCCCCTCCACTGTGGCTTTCGAAGGAATCATTCTACTCAGCTTTCTCAGTCCCCATTCTTTCAGACTTCTATGACGCCATGGACTGTGCTCAGATTACTTCTTTACTTTCTGCATTCGACTGCGTCAATCATTCTATCCTCCTCCACGTCTTTCCGTTTCCATCGGGCCTGGAATGACAAACCCTTGGAATGGCTTTGCTCTATACTACCTGCTTAGAACCATTCAAAACCCAGTTTATCTGAGCTGGTAAACGAAGACAACTGGCTAGTTTAGATATGCGACTGTTAGCTGAGGACTTCAATCATGTCATCTTTTCGCTTACTGTCCACGATCTTGTGTTACTTTGACAAACAACTTAGTTTTTCGCAAGACATTGACTTGACAATTTCATATTGTGCTACGCTCCATATCTCATGATGTTACGGTGAACCTAATCCGCGCCTTTGTTGCTAGCAGAATAAACCTCTGCCGCTTCATTCTTTTTGGTCAGAACTGATGAATCACCGAAGTCTCTCTGGCTATTCTCCATCGTACCTGGCTTATCTCTATTGTCCCGTTTCTGATTAGTCTGGAGCGGGTCCTTTGTGGGGCTGCCCGACTTATTGACCCTATTAAAAATACGCCCAGTCACTGCCATATGCGTCACGATGTTCTGCACTGGCTTCCCGCCTCGCAGCGCATCTCCTAAAGGATAACAGAATTTGTCTGGCGATGTATCTCTGCTTGTATTCCGTCGAACCTGGCTTACCTCTGCCGTTCCATTTCTGATTTGGCGCCACATCGAGCGCTGTGCTCCTCGGCTAGGGATTTCCTTTTCCCTCGGATCCACTCCGTTCAGGCAGCGCCGAGCCCTCTCTATCATTGGGCCGTTCACCTAGAATGGACTCCCGCTTAAACTGCGCTTACTATCTCGATAGAATATACATATTTTCAAGCATCTCAGTTCTTTCCTTAATCTGTGATTGGGCTGGGAGCGACTCTGAATAATTATAGGCATCTTGAAGGCTTCTATATTAAGTTTTAGAGTGAGTAAATATTCTCGGAAGCGTCATGACTGAATGGTTAGATCACATCTTCATATTGATCAACTTAAAACTAATATTGTATTAATGTGAAGTTTTGTTAGATCTGCCTACTTTTCTGCCTCTCTTGTATATAGCTTATACTTTAGGACATCATGCCCTTGAATCAACTAAGCTAAACCGGCGTGCGCTAGTAAAGGCTTTTCCTTAAAATGTAGTTGCCTGCTTTATACTTGCCTTACCTCAACATACCTTCATTTGGTTGATCGATTACCTCAGCCTTTATTTAGTATAGTTCGATCTGCCCTTATTTCGTTTGCTTATAATTATTGTGCCTTAACTGATACGATACGTTTCCCTAGGTGGACACCTAAATCCCTGCCTTTGCCGACTACCTTACTTGCCTTTCCTGACCATTCTGCTGTCGTTAGCTGACCATATTTATTGCCTTGCCTTTTGCTGACCATTTTCACTGACCTTAGTTGACCATAAAGCTTTGCCTTTTGCTGACCACATTCACTAGCCGTAGTTGACCGCCTTGCCTTGCCTTGCCTTATCGTAGGAAAATCACACGCCTATCAGAAGAGATGCAGGAGAAATACGCGACGACGACCGTCGAGAGAAACGGAGTGACGTACAGGTTGAGTCCGGAACTGTCGGACATCATGTCCTACTCTAGAGACGAGAACGAACTGCTGTGGGCGTGGGGCGCCTGGCACAACACGACAGGACGAAAACTAAAGAAGCCATACTCAGAATTCGTTGACAGCATGAACGAAGCCGCCAGAGACAACGGTACACAAGAAACGATGTCTTACGCTCCATGGCTGAATGAAATGATTTTGTTTATGCATGCAAATTTGAATAGCGCCTTTTATGAAGAAGGCATCAAATGCTTTGCTCTCCTAACAATACACGGTGATTCATTAAAAAACGTACCTTACATAGGTTAGCATAACTCAGGTAAATGACCATTAATTTTAATGAAATTTCAGAATAATGATGCTTGATATTCTATTCAAGTGCTACATAAATCATTTGACACACCAAGCTAAAATGACGTAACGCGATTGACGAAACTAATGACGTCACGAAAATATCGCGAAAAAATGGTGTTTACCGAAGAGGATAAACAATTTGTTACATTCTTACGAAAGAATAAAAAGTACAGTGCAAAACGTTTTCTAAAGAAATTTCCTGATAAAGAGTGGACTCTTGGTGGATTAAATGCGTTACTTTCAAAGATCGACAAAACTGGGTCTTTCCATCGTCGACCAGGCAGCGGCCGCCCGCGTACGGCAGCAACAACCGACAATGCTGAAAAGGTTGAATCGCTGGTGCTCAGCCAGGAAGATATGCCGCAAACGCATCGCACACAGAGACAAATTGCTCGAGAAATAGGAATCAGTCAGACATCAGTTTGGAGAATTGTCAAGAATGATTTACATTTGCGATGTTTAAAGAAACGACACGCTCAAGAACTCACAGCAGCCAACAAGCAAGCAAGATTGACACGTTCCCGTCAGCTACTGAGGTTGTATCCTGCAAGCTTAGTGAATTTCATTTGGTTTACTGATGAGAAATTGTTTACTGTGGCAGCACCCAGTAACAGTCAGAATGATCGTATTTATGTCTCAGCCGGTACAAGGAAGAGAGACGTTCCAGCAAATCGTCTTTTGCGGACTCGACCAACTTTCAGCAAGTCCCTTATGGTATCTGTCGGGGTATCTGCACTCGGTCGTACGAACATCCATTTCATCGAACCAGGTGTTAAGATTAATGGACAATATTACAGAGATGTTCTACTAATGCAGGGTCTCTTGCCTGACATTCGTGAGATAACGGAGTATTTCATCTTCCAGCAGGATAGCGCTCCTGCGCACAGAGCTCGGGAGACCGTTGCGTTACTCGAAACTGAAACACCTGATTTCATCCCGCCTAATTACTGGCCACCTAATAGCCCTGATTTGAATCCAGTGGACTATAAGATATGGAGCGTCATGCAGGAAAAAGTCTACAGAAATCGAATACATGATGTCGACGAGTTGCGTCACCGAATTGTGGAGGTATGGGATGAAATGGATCAGCGCATCATTGATGAGTCAGTCAGGCAGTGGCGTAGGCGTCTTCGCGCGTGTATTACTGCCCGAGGGGGTCAATTTGAACATAAACTGTAACTTTCTTCCTATTCAGAACTGATTCCTCTATGTTCACTTAAAATTTTTTTGACATAAACCGATATTTGACGGAGTTACAATTAAATATCTAGGGGTACGTTTTTTAATGAATCATCGTGTACAGAGTCGATCGAAATCATCGAACAGAATAGTTTTCAAAGCCTACCTAAAAAGGGAGAATGAAATATCAACTATAAGATACCAAACAAGTCTAATCTCGGTATGTGTTCAAAAGGAATTTTTATCTGCTTGATTCTCGATCTGCTTTAGTCATATATACACAGTTACACTCCTGATTATTTGTCTACCTATAGTTAGGCCTACCTATCCACCCAACTAACCAACCATACTGAATTACTGGTGATGCTAGTATTGAAATATTGCATCAAAGTATCGCATCCATTTATCTAAATAAATGTCTAACCTAATGTCAACTGACTGACTCATTGACTCACTCACTTTCTTGCACCCTTACTCACTTACTCACTCAATCAATCACTTACTCGAATGGAGGGTTAATGGAGGATTAGGAGGACGGAGGAGAAATGAGAGGATTTAGGAAGAGTTTGGTTAGAGGTGGTTGGAGAAGGTTAGATGATAAAGCTGGTGACAATAGGATGAATGTTGATGCCGAGTCACTTGCTATTCCAAAATGTTGCAGGCAGATCTGGAAAATCACATGCGCACGTCTCGAACAAACTTGAATAGCTGATCTGCGTTGCTCAAACTCTCCCTTACCTATCAACTTGAAGGGACCATCGATTGAAGCATATGTACATATGCACATTATAACAATAGCACTATAAAAATCTGTGGATTATTAGAGCATACCTGCGTTCTTGCCCAAGCAGCGTTTATCCTGCTTCTTGGGAAGACCTTTGCGATTCATGAACTGCATGATGGATTGTTACTAAGTGTTTCTGGTTTGGCTTGATCGAGTTGGAGTATGATATACTCCAGAATTCATTCCAATGCATTTGATTTTGTTGGGGTATTTGATAGGTAGGTCCTATATTTGTTACAGTCTTGGTTGTGGTGATGTACAGGTTACGCTGACATCGGCATATACTGGCAGATGGTGGACTTCGACGAGGATGACATTGAACAGATGATGGACAAACTGTACGAAGAACTGCTCCCGTTCTACAAACAGCTGCACGCCTACATTCGCAAGAAGCTCCAACCCATCTACAAAAGCATCGACCGAAAGGGACCCATCCCAGCACATGTCCTAGGTAAGGCTATCAACGGGTACCCGGGTAACCGCCTGAGGCTGACTGCCCGGGAAATGAAATCGGTTCTATCATTTTTGACAGCTCTAGTCCTATAGGTGATTTGGACCATTATTCGATTAGAAATGACTCTTCGTTTAATACTTACGAAAATTGCCTTAGATTGTAGTTCAGGAAAAGGTGTCCAATGCACATATCATCACCTGTTTCCACAGTCATCGATCCAGCGCTGCTATCTTCAAGATGCAGATATGGTTTGCTCCAGTCCTTATTATATCGTCCGTTCACTCCCTGCATGGTAGATCTTTCTCCACGCCAATTAACATCCCGTAATTCCATAATTTTTATTTCGCTACGTTGCATAATTTAATTACAATACTTTAAGTAACAATTTCCCTAGCTTCATCGTTTGGATGCAATTGACTACAACAATTCTCAAGGTTTCGTTTATGAGAAGTTTCAGGAAGGCACTTGGCAAATGTTTTGCCAGACAAATGTTTTGCCTGGCAAATGTTTTGCCAGAGAGAGAGAGACAGAGAGAGACCGAGAGAGAGACAGAGAGAGACAGAGAATACTCACAAAGCCAATTATTAGACAACCGTTCAGATCGCAGACACACACACACCTACAGTCCTACACCCATGCATACACACCCCCACACATGTGCACACACAGGCAGAAGCGAACGCACAATGTAAGAAGAAGCGAACGCACAATGTAAGAATGTGCATATACTTTACGAAGCGCCACAACTAAGATGTCTTGTTTAATTTCACTTGCCTTCTGCACGGACTCGTATTAATTCGTGTTATTTATATAGCGCCTACATAGCGATATACGTCCATCGATAGTACAAAACAATGTGAATCAAATTGGCGTGAAGTGCCCATACCTGCACCGTAATCATCTCAAAAGGGTCGTATGTTCCCTTGCAAGCGTAGATCTCGGGCAAGCGTTGAGCCAGTCGGCTAAATTCATAATACAGAATACGATCGTTCAGCTCATTGAGATGTAACCCTACCAACAGGTCAAAGTGGAACTCGTATAGGGCCCTTCGCCCACATGGGACATGCATGGAACATTTCTCTCACATGGGATACGCGTAGGACCTTTCGTCCACATGAGACCCGTATAGGACCCTTCTCCCTAAATGGGACCCGTGTGGGACTTTTCTTCCACGTGGAACCCGTGTGGGACCTTTCTTCCACATGGGACCCGTATGGAGTCCATGAACAGTGAATGTAAAGACGCCGTATTAAATATGTTTGTGCATTTGTGCATGCATTGTTAATTGTTTCGCGCTGTTCCAGGGAACATGTGGGCTCAGGAATGGTCCGATCTCTTCGACATCGTCGTTCCGTTTCCAAAAACTTCTTCCAACTATGACGTAACGAAGAGCATGCTAGATCAGAAATACACGCCTGAGCGGATGTTCCAGTTGGCTGAAGAATTCTTCGAATCTATTGGACTGGAATCTATGACGTCAGACTTCTGGGATTATTCCGTTATAGTTCGCCCGAAAGACAACAGATCTCTAGAATGCCACGCTTCCGCTGAGGAGTTCTTTAGTGAGACAGACTTCCGGTAAGGGAGTTTTTTCCTTAAATATACTGACCTTTATTGATATTTGTGTCAGTGTTTATTAAGCGCATGCGTGTTACTTCAGGCCAGACTATTGACCGTGGAAAAAATACTATTGTGATTTGTAACTCAAAATCAAGACAACGTTTTCAAAGATTGACGAAATCACGACTTTAAAAGTCGGTTTGCGCCTTTTAAAAAGTTGCTATTAGGCCCTTTTAAAAGTCGCTCTTACGTCTTATAAAAAGTCGTTTTTGCGACAAAAAGGGTCTGAAAGGCTTTGACAGTCGTAATAACGACTTTCAAAGTCGTAATTAACACTTTTAGAGTTGTTGTAACGAATTTTAATATCGCAATGACTACGTTGTGTAAATGTGCATGCATGTATGCATGGCTCTGGGTAAGTATGTGTGTATATATTTAACTGTACACACAAGTATTAATTTTATATTGGTGTATGTTTATTTGTGTTTGTTGATCGTGGCGCTTCATAAGTACTGTTTTGAAGTTCTTCCGAATAGAGGAGAATGACCGTATAATTATTCGACCTGATGTCGTCATTTGACCTTGATGGCAGGATAAAGATGTGTACAGAGGTGACCGTTAGCGACCTTCAGACTGTCCATCACGAGATGGGACACGTCGAGTACTTCATGCTGTATCGCCATCAGCCGGCGCTCTACCGAACGGGAGCGAACGCTGCCTTCCACGAGGCTATCGGAGACACGATCGCTCTTTCGGTGATGACACCCAATCATCTGGCTGCCATTGGAATCATCCCAGCATCATCCCTCGAACAATTAACGAACACTCAAGTGTATGGCAAGTAATCCATCCATCAGAACCAATTAGCTGGAAAGATAATTAAGGACATGTCTAGCGATCCTCTATTTCGCTGAAATCTTAACTCATCCGATCTGCCCTCACCTGAACTGATATCTTACAACCACTTCATAGGATGTAATGTATTGTCGTCACGTGATGTAATGTAATGTAACAGGAGATTTAGTAGTGTCTGGTATAATCCAATTCAATTATATTCAGTCGAATAGAGTTTGTTTAAGTACACTGTCCATTCAGATCTAAATGGTTATTTTATACCTTGCCTCTAATTAGCCATGATAGTCAATGGTCACATTCGTCAGCTCGATCTTCATTATCTGCCAGATCTTCATTATCTGCCAGATCTAAATTATCTGCCAGATCTTCATTATCCGCCAGATCTTCATTATCTGCCAGGTCTTCATTATCCGCCAGATCTTCATTATACGACAATGGTTATCAACCGACTGGACATGGGCTTGGCATCGGTTCAAGAGAAGTTCAAGTGTCGCCGGAATCTCGCAGCTTTCTTGCAGCACAAATGTGGTTTTCCATTGCTTAACGACATCCTAGGACTGCCTTGGCTCTTCTTCTTTATCCAGGCTTGGGACTGACGCTGCGAGGAAGCTGCGAGAGTTGAAGAGCACACTAGTTATACGACGCAAATAGAGGAAATTCAGCAAGAAACAAAGGGCGAACGAGGGTGCGGTGTCGTATCGGCTCCACAGCACCATCTCAATATCTACACCCAGTCTGATATATTGCCAAGCAAGAATTCTTATAACCGCGCTAACAATTATATTGAATTGTTTCATTCAGACCAAGACATATCAATTTTCCATATCAACACTGCAATTAATGTCCTCAAATATCTACACCCAGTCTGATATATTGCCAAGCAAGAATTCTTATAACCGCGCTAACAATTATATTGAATTGTTTCATTCAGACCAAGACATATCAATTTTCCATATCCACACTGCAATTAATGTCTTCAAATATCTACACCCAGTCTGATATATTGCCAAGCAAGAATTCTTATAACCGCGCTAACAATTATATTAAATTGTTTCATTCAGACCAAGACATATCAATTTTGCGAGGTTTACCCGAATGTAGGCCTATCACTTGAGGAGGCAAATTACCTTTATCAAAAAATATGCACATCAGTTGTTTTCTTATCCAAGTTTTATCAGACAAGTGTGAGCATTAGTCTCAGTCAGCTGGCTTCCCTAGATGGCGTTAGTAGAATAGAAACTGCTGTTCTGGCGATTTGTCCGACGGACTCCAACCACGACCATTCGAACGCTTGGCTGTGTCTAGCTAGGTAACTGCAGCACAACCTGACGTCAATACAATTGGAGCGTTGGTTCCTAAGGTGTGACCCGCAGGCTAAAGTTTCTAGCTGATTGTTGGTCGCTTAAGGTTTTTGACCATTTTATTTAGGTCCTCAGACGTTTTTAGAGTTGAAGCTCAATCCTCTAAGCAGTAAACCGTCTCCTAGAAGAATATTATTATAAATTATTAAGAGTTTGGTCTTATCTGTTAGAGAAAAGTCTCAATTATTTTTATTTGATTTGGTCGTGTCGCCATCTAACAATTGTATTCGGTCAAAGACAAAGGACTAGGACTAAGAAAAAGGACAAAGACTAAGACAAAGGACAAATATTAAGACAAAGGCCTAAGACAAAGACAAAGAACAAAGTCTAAGACAAAGGACAAATACTAAGACAAAGACTAAGACAAAGGACAAATGCTATGACATAGAACAAAGACTAAGACAAAGGACAAATACTAAGACAAAGACAAAGAACAAAGACTAAGACAAAGGACAAAGACTAAGACAAAGGACAAAGACTAAGACAAAGGACAAAGTCTAAGACAAAGGACAAAGACTGAGACAAAGTAAAAATACTAAGACAAAGGACAAAAACTAAGACAAAGGATAAAGTTGAATAATAATGGAACACTTTGTGATTCGATTAATTTTACTGTTATAGTCATTATTTGGCAATGAAAATATTCTCACTTACGAATAGTAGGCTATCAAATGAAATGAAAAAGCGTAAACGTGAGAACAGTTTCAGTCGCAAATTCAACTCTGAATGGTAGGCTAAATAGACATAAATAAGTTTGTGACAGGATGAAATGATTGGCTAAACTGGTTTGCTTAGCGTGAATCCAAGTCAATATCTAGCTGAATCAGATATGAGAAAGAATTTGACATAAGCAAAGAAATTCCAATGAACATTAAGTAATCAATATAATTTTTCCCAAAATAATAAAAATGCAAATCAAAGGCCGCCATGATAGACTTGAAGTGCAATTCTGTTTTGAAAGTCTAGTTCATGGAACGTCCGTCCATCGCTCTCTTGCTAAACACATGATTTCATTTTTCCATCTACTACCAGCTGAACAGTTTCAATGTTCTCGTTCATTTGCTCAACTATTTCATTGTCGTTTTAGTTCCACATACAGGTTGTGAACAATTCATTTCTGCTAGTAAACTTGTGAAAAAACTTATTTCATAAATTGTAGGATAGATTATATATATTCTAAAAGCTATTCAAATAAAAAAACAAAATCATGCTGCTATTTGGTAAGCAAACATTTTTGAATAACTTTTACAATATATATAATCAGACAGACAGACGGAGAGATGAAGACAGACCGATCACACCTTTAAGACAGGTGAGTCAGTCTATGGTCGGAATAAGTGTAGTATGGAACGTACGAACGAAGAAGGAGAGTGAAGTAGGACCATGCTGTCTTGGCACGCTACAATAAAACAATGTATGCACCAATGACTTCTTCTCTGGCTGGCTGTGTCTATGTACGCCTATGTCTGTGTCAGCATCTCCATCGTTACAATCAATTGTCACGGTTGTGTGGTTATAATTATATGTCTGTGCGATGGATCTGTTCAGAGCAGGGAATTAATTTTCTGATGCGAATGGCGCTGACGAAGATGGCTTTCATTCCGTTCGGATACGTCATTGACAAATGGAGATACATGGTCTTCAGAGGAGACGTCAAACCCGATGAATACACGTCCAGCTGGTGGCAGCTCAGGTTCGCAACTCAATCACCAACAGTTGTTTCACTACCTAATCTTATATGGTCCGGTCTGGTCTTATCTGATGTAATATAGTCTGATTGATATGATTACAATCTGATCTGATGGTCTGGTCAGTTTGGTCAATTCGTCTAGTCAGTTCAGTACTATCTAGTCTAGTCCATTTTAATCCAGTTTGGTCCAGCACTATCAAGTCTAGTTCGAGGCAATCCAGTCCTGACCAGTCAGTCCACACGAGTGCATTTTATTTTACGATGACTTGCAGAGGATGTCGAGACTTACTCTGCTATCCGATGATACGATATCTACGGTTATCGTCTGATTTTATACGATTTCGTCTGATATTATTTGTGATGAAGTGCAAACTTGTCAACTTGCTTAAAGTGTAATCAATCTGACCAATCCATGCAGTTTTATCTAATCCAAACTCTAAATATTTTGTCACAGAACGTTGCAAGATTGGGCGAATGGAAATCATAGTCCTTATCAATGATGGACCTACATGGGACTTGTCTGGGTTCTGCATATACGCACATCTTTACACATTGCTATAGGCAATCAATTACACCTCTACCACTGGGATTCATAAACACTGTCCCACTGTGATTCGCAAACAGCGTACTATGAGGTGTCGCTATGCAATCAACAACCTGTTCCTAAGACCACGACGCTTCATTGGTTGTCGACATAGGAAAGTCACCAAATGCCAAATATCAATTCCTTTACTCCATTAACCGAAGTGAACTCTCAACTACGAATTTATTACAACACATCATTGACTTTATGTTACAATGCAGTTCTTCACTTCACAATAGCTGCCTGTCGCCATTAGACATGAAATTTTTTTAATGGGCGCAAATGATAGTGTTATAGCAACCATAATGTGCAGTGGTAGTGGACATCTGAGGTTATTATACTAATGGTAGGCAACCGTGCATTTTTATGACAATTCTGCATAAGTTATATACATTCATGCTCAGGTTATAGATTGAACTGATTGGATTTGTTTAGATTTGATTACCTTAGATCTATTTATTGTCGGAAGAGGATGCCTTTGCATATGCCTGGAAGGCATTGTTTCTTTTTGCAGAGAGATGTATGGAGGAGTCTCTTCACCATATTCACGTTCATCCGAAGACTTTGACCCGGGTGCCAAGTACCACGTGCCTGCAAATGTACCTTATTCCAGGTAAACTACGTTCCACCAGACTCCTGCAAACGTTGCTTATTCAATGTAAAACTGCTTGGAATCTCGTTCCTGAAAATGTCTATTATTTAATGCGAAGCTGTCTTGTGCCACGTTCCTGCAAATGTAACTTATTTCGAAGTGGACCTACCATGGCACATATAATTATGGCTCGTTAGGCATCAAAACTTGTGTATGTTGAGCGAATTTTGCATTCAGATGACCCGAAATGGTATAAGTAGTCGGTGTCTTCTAGTAATTTGCAAGAAGACAAATAGATTGTCGAAGTATTTTAAACTTGTTGTGACCAATGATTACTCTCCCACCCATTTCTTCAAATCCTGTATTGTTCATCGAGTAATTAGTGGATTATGTGCTGACCACTATCTTGAGCGTCAAATTCTTTGTGACGTTACTTGATTAGATCATCGTATTTTAGTAACTGCAAATACAGAACGTTTATGGTGCTCCTTAATTTGGGGATTGAAGTCTCGTTGGTTATGAATGCGTAGGCCTACATGTGCGCCCAGTAACTCTTTCTTCCTTTAAAGCAGCGGGAATTGGCGCCTTTTGAGGTGTGGACGGGCGCCATATAAAAATAATCAGATATAAATTACTCAACTAGGTCTAGCTTGTAAATATCTTGCGACCGAATGCTCAAACCTGTCTGCTGTCTCTTCCCGCCCTCTCTGGACTGCTCATTGACTTTATCTTGTTCCCCGGTCAAGGACTGCTGTGTGCAAACACCGTGCCTCTGCTGTCGTGGGCCCTTCAATTTTGAATGACTTACCCCAACAATCCGCTGTAAGATTTTTTATTCGGGGACCTACCCTCATCCCTTCGTATCGTGAAGAGTTACTTTTTTCAAAGGGGCTGTCACCCTGATAGCGCTTACAAATACCTAATCTATGCAAAGCGCGTTCTAAATTTTCAGACTCGACACGATTCAGTTTCAGACATTATTCACAAAGTTGCGCAAACATTTCTCGAGTATCTGCATTAGGTGCAACTACACCTCCCAGGCTTTCTTCAGTGATAATTGTAATCGTTATCTCCAAACTGGTAAAGCGTTGCTCGAAAATCGTGCGCATGGCATCAGCTTATTCACGACTCACGACCAGAGGCCTCTATCCCCTCTGAGTAATGGAGGCGACCCCCGGTCTCCAGCAACTCCCAAGAGATAATCCTCTCCTAAGATTCAAGTGATATCCCCCTACCTGAAATTGCAGGCATTTGCCTCCGGGCCCCGTATCTGGATGCCTCTGTTCATGTGCGCTGTGTCAAATCAAATGGATTGTCAAGATGGTAGTGCGAGGAATTAGCCAGTATAATGTCACACGTCGCAATGCTTGTGGAGTTCAGAGGTCTAAATATTTGGTATGACCAGAGCCTAAATGGTTGGGCGCTGGATCCTACCGATATTTTATTAAAATTTATTGGAATAGATGAAACCATTGCAAATCCACAACTGAAGTCATTTTCAGTCTCATTTGTAGTCGCCTTATCGACGCCTACCCCTAGATGGCAGAAGAAGTGATCGATCACTCGTGTCTTCCTCTGTCTACAGACGTTCGACAGAGATCGGCCCATTTTCCTCCGATCATTCTGTAAGAATTTGGTGGCAATCGTTTGTTAGCAGTGCCTTTCACAACGTCGTGAATTCTTCTTCATTGTTTGTGACAGGAACTGTTTAAGTTGACTGATGACCGATGACATCACTTTGTTACACTCTGTCATGCACCGCGTTAGAGCCCCGCAAGAACTGCCTGTTTTAAGAGTTAAATTGCCTATTAACCCGTGTCTCCCACGAGTGACTGAATTGATGTGAACTGTGTCATTGCGTCTTAAATGCGGTGACGGACGAACGAACGAACGAAAGATCATCTGGACCCAATGCCTTTCTCCCCTCCCTCTTTCTCTCCCTCCCTCTCTCTCCCTCCCCTCTCTCTCCCTCCCCCTCTCTCTCTACCTCCTTCTCACCCTCCCTCCCTCCCTCCCTCCTGTCTCTTCAGAATGACCCGTACTCCTGCTCCCAGTGCTAACCGTTGTGCTGGACTCATTTATTTAGCGTGTCTTCCACCTCCATGAACGCAAACCCTGTTCGGAAAACAAAGACTCGCAGACTGCGCAATAATGAGCTGAGGACACATCGACAACACGTACACATGTACATCTGTCTCTGAGGTAATTGAGTCAAGCATGAAATGCACCAGATGGAGCGGCAATGATGTTGAACATTAGAGCATCGAGTGCAGCACTTGGTCATTATCTATAACAATGATCATATGCCAGTTGAATGACAATCGTTGGCATCGTGGTCCCTGGGTCAAAGATTTTCAATGCTACCCTTTATTCCCGTGTCTATAGAGTCTTCTGTATTGCCCTGCTAACAGCATCTTTTTCCAGAGATCCAGGCTGCTGACTCTTCCATGGGTAGAAGACCCGTTGGGTTCATGCACCCCGATCGCCGCATCCAGAGTTTCCCTCTGCTTCTGTCGTTGCATTGGATTGCCTTCATCTGCAATCATCCGTTCGACACTCTCACTTCTCCCGTTTATGGGATTTCCAGGCTTGAGACTGACTCCGATAAGGGTATGAATTGTCGAACTTGAACTGGGGAGTTGACAGTTTTTACCATGTCGAGATGCCCCGACTGCAATTTTTACGAACATGTGGGGGTGGATGCTGTTGAACGCTGATCTGGGGTTTGCTTGAATTCCCAAGGTTTTTTACAATTAACTGGCCGGGTTGAAAAATGAACTGGAGGTTGAACCCTCCCAACCAGCCAACCCCCGACAACTCAATCACTGGCTCCGATACTGTCCAGTATCAGAGACGGCATTGCCTCCCACGTTAGCCAGCCTTTTTTGGGTTCCTGCTGAACCTCTCCACCTCGCATAACGCCCTAATTGCTACTTCGGCCACTGGTGGCAGAGCCTCAACAGGCACTCTGCTACTCAACTGTATCACCCCTCACCATGTTTAGGTGTTGGTAGGACTTCGAGAGAATAAATAACAATAATATTTTAATTGTATGTGACTGGTTGGAGACGTTCCCATTTGACTGGTGTAGGCTTAGCTGTTGAAATGAGGCTAAGAAACGTATATATTAGGCCAAATTCCAATCTGGAAAGTTGACACTTGCAATTGATTGGAAAACGCCGACGCAGGCGGAAGCAGTTCCTATGGTTATGGAGTGTCTTTTGCTATGGCTTTGCAGCGACAGTTGTTATTGCTACGAGCTGCTGTTGCGTTCGTTGGTTAAGCAGCAGATGTTGTTATGAAATTGGTTCTAACTGCGACGTCGAATGTCCATAGCCATGAAATTTTAAGCACCAATCGACACCATACCAGGCTCTTCGTCTCTGTCTATCTGTCTCTCTCTCTGTCTCTCTCTCTCTCTGCCTTTCTCTCTCTCTCTCTTTATCCCTTCTATCCCTTTATCGCTCTCTTGTCTGCTTCCCTTCAGTTTTTATTTTCCCGCTATATCCGTCACTCTCCCATCAGTTTGCCTCGTTGCGGTCGTCACTGCTCTTGCCTTTATGGGTTTGTTGTTCGACCTTCTCTGTGTATGTATGTCTGTATGTATGTGTTCGTGTGTCTGTCTGTCTATCTGCATGTCCTTCCATCTGCTTATGTCGCTGTATACGGGGATGTGTATGATCAGTTAAATACACGTTCGCAGGATGCATGCATGTACGTGACCCATCAACAGAGCGCCGATAAAAGAACGCCTGCCAAAAGGGCGCACCTAAAGAACGCCTGCCAAAAGGGAGCACCTGTATTGATAAAAATAATTCTTCCTAATATGAAGTTGGATTGATGCAAAGCAGTGTTGGGCACGAGACCAAAACCTAGAGACTAAGACCGAGAGGTCCAAGACCAAGACCAAGACCTGGTGGTCCGCCAAGACCAAGACCAAGACCGATACTCTTTTTATAAACAATTCAATTTATTAAGACGCTATAACGGAATAGCACGCTTAAAACATTAATTTTTTTGCTGAAGAATTGGCTACTAATTACTTAATAATGGTTCAGAAAACTGTTTTACCGGCCAGTCTGAACTTTTGCGGGTTCAGCTCTTGGATTCGGCCTGAAAATATCACACTACAAATTACTTACAGAATACGATAGGTAAATATTTTAAGACATCTAAACAAGCAGATTAACGTCCCGTTTGAATGGTGTAGGTCTACTTGTACTCGGCATTGTAGGTCAAAAGTGACTACACATGACCGACCATATAATTATTAGATTGTTCCAAAACCTTGAAATTTGTGAAAGCAAATTTTGATATGGCCGGTTCCGTTGCAAATGCATTTTTTGTCCATAGTAACATGTATGTATAGATGGTCAACACGTCATAAATCGATAACAAGCGCGTAGGACTTAAAGATCCATTGTCTATAATAATCGAAAATAATCGACAAATATCAGAGAAATTTCTATGATACGGCAAATGGCCAAGAACGCTAACCTAAGACGAAGACCAATGCCAAGACCTTTCCTTTAAGACCAAGACCGACGCAGTCGAGACCAAGACTAAGACCGATGGTTCGAGACCAAGACCGATGCATTTGAGACCAAGACCAAGACAGCAGTTTTCCGGTCTTAAGACCATCTCGAAACCACATCCCTGATGCAAAGTTTCATGCTTAATTGAAAGCTTCATTGTTGAAAAGGAGTCTGATTAAGCAGAAGCTATATTGGCAAAATTATCAGCATTAATTATTGAGCATAATTAGAAGAATGCTTTAACGAAAGCTGGTGCGATGAAATGGTTAACTCATAAGTTGAAGTGGTGCGATGAAAGGTATTGCGCTTCAGTGGAAGCGGGAACGATGAAAATTTTTCTGTTTAACTAGAAGAATGCTGTTCAAATGGAAGCGGGATTGATGAAAAGAACGATGTTTAACTAGAATCTGGATTGCCGGATTCCTTTCATCAATCCAGCTTCCATTTAAGCATGATTCTTTTCATATAAATCTAGCACCCCTTCTAACGGAATTCTTTTCATCGATCTAGCATCTAATTAAACAAGATCCATTTCAATTATCCAACTTCCATTTAAGATAGAATTCTGTTCATTAGCCCAGCTTCTATTTCAAAGTGTCTATACTCTATCTTGTCGGCGCTCTTCTGTCGGGTGCTCTTTTGTCGGGTGCTCTTCTGTCGGGTGCTCTTTTGTCGTGGCGCTCTTTTGTCGGGATGCCATTCATGTATTATTGTATGCCTGCCTGAGTATATCTACTAGTGACTGTCTAACTGTGTCTGCGTGTCTGTCTTGTCTATCTGCTATTTTCCGTCTTATCTAATGCCTATCTCTGTTGTCTGTGTATTTTCTGCCTAACTTACTTTGTGCCGGACTTCGGAAATAATTGAATGATCTGTTTCTTTTGTTCAAGTGGTTATTGATGGTTCAATAAATCTCTTTTGATTTGATTTACCTTTGTTTCAATTCATATTTTGGCCGTTTGTCATCCTGTGTCTTTGTGTTATTACTTCTGCGTCTCCCTTTGTATCTAAGTCTGTATTTCTCCCTATATGTCTAAGCCTGCCTGTCCGTGTGTCTGTGCGTGCATACATGAGTCTGCATCTTTCTGTGTGTGATGTCTTCATCGGTTGACAGTCCATGTAATCGTATGATGCATTTATATGGTGCGTGAAATTTCTAGGTTACCGATAATTAAATTTCTGGTGTTCGTCGCTACATCTATCTGCGTCTTCTTGTTTTTGCTTAATCTTGTTCTTATTCTTATTTATTCTTGCTCTTGTTCTTGCTTATTCTTGTTCTTTTTCCTATTCTTGCTCTTGTTCTTATTTGTCCTGTTCCGTCTCTTTTGCCCTGAGGTCTAGACCGTCGTTGGCATTACGTTCAAACTGAAATCCTGTTCATATCTTCTTGTAATCTACAACGAGTTGGTCGTCCGTCTTCGACTGATGTCGATGATTTTCCGGACGCTTCGTTGACGTCTAAGCAGTACCATCAGACCACGGGAGTATATTGTCGGGCTGTCAGTGCCATTAAAGGGTAAAGTAAAGGCATTCCAGAATTAAAGCCCGCGACGTTAACCTCCGTCCTTACTATGCGAGTATACGGTCTTACAGGACGTTACAAGTGACGTCATAAGTGACGCTACAAGTGATGCTACAAGTGACATTACAAGTGACGTTATAAGTGACGTTTTAAGTGACGTATTATGTATACGGACCAATTTCTGACATACTGATTAGATATAAGATGACGTGGAGTGACATAACATGACTCGACATTTCAAATGGCATGTCGCAAGATGACGCAACGTGTCATATGACGCCAGAGAATTCGATGCGTCATTGACGTGAAGCACTTAATAACGTGCCTGAAATGTCTGAACAGAAGCGGACGAGTGAAAGCGATCGCTTATTTTGACGTTTCCTTCACTAATGTCCCTCTAGAGTGAGTGGAAGGCTTTGGCGCTGAACGCTGTTCCCGATGAAACACCAACTCGACAGCAACAACAACTCGACAGCAACAACCTCCAGAGCTTATGCTTGCATAGTGTATGTCCGACGGTTCCTCAAAGGCGCTCCATTAATCGCCAGATGCCATTTGCACTGGCATACAAAGGGCGTACAATGGACATACAGTGGACATACAAGTTGCATGATACGGCAAGAGAATGGCCAATGCGGCGGATTAATGAAATGCAATGAAAACTGCAATGGATGCCAGTTGCTCGCTTTTCCACAAAATTCAGCAGTAAGGCTTACCCTCTCTCTGCCCTTGTCCCAATCTCTCTCCCTCTGTGCCTCGCTCTGTCTCTTTCTCTGTCTCCCTCTGTTTCTCTATCCGTCTCTGTCTGTCTCTGTCTCTGTGTCTCTGTCTCTTTCTGTCTCTGTCTCTTTGTGTGTGTGTCTCTGTCTCTGTCTGTCTGTCTCTCTCCCTCTCTCTTTCCCTTTCCCCTTATTCCGTATGCCTTTCTACTTTCTTCTGTATACCTGCTCCTTTTCATCAGCAGAAATTCCAAGAAATCACTTTCTTTTTCTTCTGACGTCTTTACTTTGCGCCCTTTTAGTTAACATTCTTAAATTCGTGTATCGTCTTTTTGTGCTTTTCTTATTATGTTTGTTTCCTTGTCTGTGCGAGTGTCTTGTGCCAGTGTCTTTTGGCTGAAGACAGACAGAACATAAAAAACTGCTCTCTCTCTGCTCTGTCTTTGTGCTTTTGTTTATTTGTGTATCTGTCTTGATGTGTGTGTGTGTGCGCGCGCTTTCTTCTCCTTCTCTTCCTGTCCTTTTCACCCGATATTTCCTTCTGAACGTTCTCCTGTGAAGTAATACACACTGGAGAGACTCATTTGAGGGGTGGATGGTTCTGTTGTCTTCTCCAGGTATTTCTTTAGCTTCATTGGTCAGTTCCAGTTTCAGCAGAGTCTCTGTAAGTTGGCCGGACACAAGGGACCGCTGCACACGTGCGACATCTACCGTTCGAAACCAGCAGGAGACAGACTTAGGTATACGCAAAACCACTTTCAATCTGCCATCACTTATTATAGCTATTTAACTTGTCTCGGTATTATTATTATTATTATTGTTGTTGTCGTTGTCGTCGTCGTCGTCACCGTCGTCGTCGGCGTCGTCATTATTTATTTACTTATGTTTAATTTTTTCATTGTTGTTGTTGTGGCTGCTGTTGTTGTAACTTATTACTACTTCATCTTAATCCTTTCTCCCTGTGTCTCTGTCTCTGTCTCTCTCTCCATCCTCTCTCGCTATATCTCTCTGTGTGTCTCTCCCTCGCTCTCTCTCTCTCTCTCTCAGTCTGTTTGATTGATACACCTTGTTTCCCGCCAGAAACGTGATCGTTTGGTTTCAGGTCTGTGTCTCCCCTATTTCAATCTGAGTCTTACTTTATAATTATTGCCTTTTGTATTTAATATACGAGATCTGTCTGGAGATGGGTCAAACGCCTTGGCCAATGGCGGTCACCTCTCTTGACTAGAAGGTTTTCGTCTACATTTTTGAGACCCTTTCTTGCCGACTGTTTAAACGGCTGGCTTCATTTCAGATCCTTATCGATGCAAGTTCTTACAGGTTCACAATATCCATTCCATCCCAAAGACGGAATTTATCTCAATACGAGAAAGCATGCATGATTGCTTTTTCAGGTCAGTCCTCAGTCTCGGGGCCAGTCGTCCATGGCCTGAAGCCATGGAGCTGTTCACTGGGCAAAGACAGTTCCGTGCGGGTGCCTTCCTCAACTATTTTCAGCCGCTGATCGATTGGCTGAAGAAGGAGAACAGTGGCGAAACCATCGGCTGGTGAGGGAAACACGAAGAGACCGAGAGATGTTGAGAAAACGATGAATACTCTAGGTCGTCTGCAGAATACAAAATAGGATTAGAGCCGAAAATCAATCAGGATTTCGAAAGGAATGAGATTAAACTACCCTATAATAAGTCACACTCTCCAGTAAGCGTATACAACCCTATAGCTATGTATATATATATACATCTATGTATAAATATACATAGGACATAGTATAGGCCTATCATGTGCAATGTTCCTCAAGTGTGATATTGCCATCACTGTATTTAGTTGTGTGTTATATGATGTGCTCACGAGTGCAATATATAAACAGATGATAATATACCAAATGTTCCTCAGCAGTACATGCGTTTAATCTTTTATGGAATATCTGTGTATATAGGTAGATGCCTATAGATGCTTGTGAGTCTTGGACATTTTCGTCGGCCACCATGCGTGCTTGCGTGTAATTCTGGGGTCCGCTAGTGTCGTATGGTCGGGTGTTAGGCGTCGGTTGATGATGTGCTCTAATTAACATATTACCCGGTGATGACCTCTTCCAACTAAAAACTCCATCTCGATGCTACACGAAATCCCTGCCGGAGGGATGCGATGAAACCCACGTCAGAAAATTGCTGCTGCTGCTGTTGCTTTTCCTGATCCTACGATGCCGTAATTCGGATTAAATTGCGTTCCGCTGCACACATTAGTTACAGCAATTTGATTAGCGTGAAGATGTCTCTCGGCGACGCATCTTGCATCTTACGTTAACTCCAATTTCTCATTCCTCAAAATGTACATGCGCACTCACACATAGACCATGATCCTTTATTATCGTTATGCATGTATTTATGCATCCATAAGGTATAAGAGCATAATTAAATATAGTGTAATTTTAACCACAAAACGGATTTCATCGATGTCTCAAGAAACGGAACGCTTCGGTGATATAAAGATGAATAGCGTTATTATGCAAATTTATAGGTCATAGTGACTGTTTTCAGCTCACGATTAACATTATATTCCGATATTTTGGATTTTTTTATCAGGAATTGGGTATGCACAATACACCGAAATTCGATATAGTCACAGGCGTCATTTGTATCAGACGGCTGTGCTAATTTTAATGTACGAATCGGGTGCGTTCGTTATTACTTATAAAACCGCTGCCTTACTCGTAGGGGTGGTCAACGGGAATACACGTGGTCGGGTAGACCAATTTGGAAACAATTTCAGGAGCGAAGAGCGCGCCCGCAGAGTTCAAAATTCGATAGTACGACAATTAAGCCCAACTACACTTAATACCACGACAATTATTAATTGGAGTGGCGCCTCTGGCGTGAGAGCTCTAGCTGGCTACGGTAGCACTGCGCTCTACTGCTAAAGGCGAGCTTCTGGTGTCCAGGGCCCGCTCGTCGCTAATGCTGCGTCGAGCTTTCTCAGTGGTTGGTCCATCCACCTGCAATGGGCTCCCATTTGCCCTCCGTTTTCCCCTTACAATGATCTACCTACCTTTTGTAAGCTGCTAAAGTCATTTCCTTTTGGCCGTGTCTGGGCTGGAAGCACCTCTTGAATAGTTTCCCTTGAGGCGCTATATAAATTATGGGAATGAATTAATTAATTAATACCGAACACTTAATCCCCATGACGGTTCATTCCACGACAATTAATCCCGACGACAATTAAGCTCAACTGCGCTTAATACCATGACAATATGGTTCTATGAAGTTTCATCCAGCGGACTGTTCATCAAGTGGACTGTTCATCCAGCGGACTGTTCATCCAACGGACTGTTCATCCAGCGG
Source organism: Bimastos eiseni (assembly GCA_959347315.1). NCBI lineage: Eukaryota > Metazoa > Annelida > Clitellata > Crassiclitellata > Lumbricidae > Bimastos > Bimastos eiseni. The sequence continues at coordinate 27,339,677 of OY365807.1, forward strand.
ACTGTTCATCCAGCGCACTGTTCATCCAGTGGACTGTTCATCCAGCGGACTGTTCATCCAGTGGACTGTTCATCCAGTGGACTGTTCATCCAGTGGACTGTTCATCCAGCGGACTGTTCATCCAGCGGACTGTTCATCCAGTGACTGTTCATCCAGTTCACTGTTCATCCAGTGGACTGTTCATCCAGTGGACTGTTCATCCAGTGGACATTAGCTTTAATTTCATGTTGCAATTACACTGAATCCATAATTTTGGTATTATCTGTCACGGTATCAAAATGTGCGCGATGATATATCCTTTTGGTATTAAATGTCGTCGGTATTAATTGTCGGAGGTACAATATATCCGGTATTAACTATCGTGGTATTAAGTATCGTGGTTTTAAATGTTATGGATTCAAAACTTCAAACCCAGAGAAAGCTGAGCTGAAAGTCTTGTCCAATATTATATGATTTTATAAGGATTTTTATAGCGCAGCCAAAATGCGTATTGGCATCAATCGCATCAAGTGAGCCCTTCATCAAGAATCATGATCAATGGAAGAATGTCTGGACATAAAAATATAATTGGATCATCACTAGAATAATTGTATTTCACCGCATGCGACTACCGTATCAACGTCACCGTTACTACCATCTTCTCTTCCTATATACACATGCTTAATCGAAGATATGCCATCACCCTAAATAATGTCAGACGCATAATATCCTATATATATTATATATTATATATATATATATCTGTGTGTGTATGTGCGCTCGCATAGAAATGTGTTTATATTATGTATGCATATTTGCTCCTACATTAATACTAAAAGCTATGTAATGAGAATATGGTTGTGACGTTCTTGGTCTCGACCGTCATCGGTCGCTAAGCGATGACGTGGATACAGCTAGATGGCTCTTATCATTGACCCTGAAGGAAACTGCTGCGGAGACGAGGTCAGCTAATAAAAATATCACAGACGCAAAGGCACCTGATGAACGACCAAGATTAGCTTGCAATGCCCATTCTTGCCTTTCTTCAGATAAATTGGCTACTTGTTACAAAGTGCGCTTAGATCCACAGATGCGCGCTCCCGGTCCGACTACAGCTGAGGAGAGCAGAATTCACTGTTTATTAGAATACTGATGAGGCTTTTTTTAGCAGAAAGCGAAATTGGGGAGTCCGTTGCAGGTGATTCGCCTGATCCACCACTGTAAGGGTCCGGTGCTACACAGTAGATTGGAATGGCCATCGACCGACTTTGGCATTGGCAGTTAAGGAGTTGAAAAAAAACTACGAAAAAGCGAGGTAATGCACCTCTCATCAATGGCTTGTCATCCATCAGATGTTACAGGTGCTGTCCTCTAGCTAGGATTTGGACGAAATGAGGGACAGAAAGCAAATAAGTATAAAAACGGTAGAACGCTATCGTTCCCTTAGAGTTGACCAATTGAAATGCGGCGTCGAGAGTCTCGAGACAGAACCATTGGTTGACCGTTTGTATATCTGTCATCGGAAATTATGAACAGTAAATCGATTCATATAGAATGCCATTTCAAATAATCACCCGTGACGGCACAGGCCATGTAATGACCGTTAAACCAAAATGCCTGTATGGTGGTAGTAGTTGTTGTAATAGTAGTTGTAGTGGAAGTGATAGGAAGAAGTAGTAGGGAAAGTAGCAGCAGCAGCAGTAGTATGCACATGTTGGCAGTGGAAATGGAAGTAGTAGAAGGAGTAGTAAAAATACCAATGATAATAGGACTAATGATGATAATATTGGCAACAATGCCTTGACCGTTCCAGATCATTCATTTTTCTATCTGCGGTCAATTATTAGTCACCTGAGGGATCAAACTTGCCTCTGGTAACAAATATGACACCAATATCGGTAACAATAATAATAATAATGCATACAACCATACATAATGCATGGGTCTACATACAAACATACATTCATATATATATATATATATATATATATATATATATATATAGATTTTTACATACATTTACAACGTTGCGCGTGTACATATAAACTGCTAATTTCAAATGATTCACCAATGCATATATAATTTTTTACACACATGCACGAACTCTGCTATTTGAATAAACATGAATATCTGGTTAATTATTTTAGTTCTGGTTCTGTTTATTCTGTAGTGTTTAATTATTGTAGGACCATTATTATAGGTCTATTAGTCACTCTTAATTTCAAACTAATTTATTATCTTATTGTCATGAAATAGGTGACTCTAATGAGTGGGTCTTCAGTCCTTTTTAAATCTATCCTTGCACCACGTTAGCACATTTGTACACTGAATTATTCAATATTAGAGTCTTTAAAACGATAAAATTAAATAAAATGAAAAATTAAATGATTATAATATACACGGACTTGAATCTCCAATTTGAAATACAGGTTATTGGGTGACAGTACAACGCGTTGTAGCACTGTCCTCTTGTTTCAAATGGCGCTAATATAAAGAGGTCGAGTGCATGGACCTACTTCTGATTTCCTCAACAGCAGTGAGATTCATTGAACGTAAAGCCCATTGCGGCTACTTAACCGATCGCCTCGTTTATCTCCTGCCTTTATATAATGCCGAGCATTGGTCATCTGGTATACGATGCTTGCCACCCTCCTGTCTGCCTTCTTGGCCATTGGGTTATCGCAACAGTCTATCGTTTCCGCTGCTCGTATACAATGTACACGTGTACTTGGTTTTCTGTCTGTGAGTGTGTGTGTCTGCGGCAGTGTATCCGTCTGCGTCTGGTGGCGTCTGCTTACATCAGAGTAATCTATGGGGTCTGGATGCATCGAATGGGTCGTATACGCTGTCCTAATGCCAGTCCTTATACGACGGAATCGTGGCGGCTTGTCCTCCCTCTTGTTTATGCCTCGTTCGATTGTCGAACACGTAGTTACGTAGTCTGCTTTCCATCTGAACGACTGTCTCGTCTCTTTCATTGTCTCTCTCTCTCTCTCTCTCTCTGTCTCTCTCTCTCTGTCTGGTCTGTCTGCCTGGTCTGTCTGGTCTGTCTGGTCTGTCTGTCTGTTCTGTCTGGTCTGGTCTCTCTTGCTCTGTCTCTCTCTGTCTCTTTCTGCCTGTCTCTCTGTCTGTCTCTCTGTCTGTGTCTCTCTGTCTGTCTTTATGCCTGTCTCTGTCTCTCTGTCTTTCTCTCTATGTATATATCTGTCTGTCTGTCTCTGTGTGTGTGTCTCTCTCTCTATGTATATATCTGTCTCTTTTTTTCTATCTGCGCATGCATGTTCAACCGACCTCAACTGGAACATTTGTTTGCGTGTAATCTCCGCAGAAGTGAAAGCACAAAGCAAATAGCTTTGTCATACGCCTCGTCTATTCACCTCTGAAGGGTTTATACAGTAATCAGACTTAACATCGCAGACAACGTTAAGAGGTGGAATGAAGCATAGGCCTATTATCTGATCTAGTACACTAGACCTTTTCTATTGTGACGTAATAGAGTCAGAACGTTGGTGATCAGAAGAAAACTTATTCGAAGCAATTGACGTAGGCATATATACATGTAGGCTAATGCCATAGCCATGGAAAAAAATAATAGTCTAATCCAGTGTTTGATCAGACGTGAAACTTTTGTCTTATATTGACTTATCATTATCAAACCCTACTTCATCTTATTTTACTTTACTCGACATCAACTCTACGATCGTGGAGTCATCTTCGATAAGAATCGTACCTTTACTGGTCACATCACCCAGCTATCTCGATCGCACCTGCTATATGCGCATCCGCGATCTTCGTCCATTGCGCCCAATTCTTAACTAAAAGACTGCATAAACAAAGCCAGATTATTGCAATTATCTCTTTCATAACACTGATTACACTCAAATAAGATGCCTCCAAACAATTCAGAATGCTCTTGCCCGCGCAGTCACTAAAACCCCAAAACACCATCGTAATTATAACCCCTGTCCTCAAATCACTTTATTGGCTTAAAGTTCCTCAATGCATCCACTACAAAATTGTATCTATCACCTACAACTCATTTTAAACCTCTCAGCCCTTTCAACCCTCTGGCGTTCGTCAACTCCTTACAATCTAACCACCCGGATCAACTCGCTCATCGTCATATCTTTCTCTATCTCGACTTCCAATCTATTCTGCAATCGCTTCTTAGTCTATGATGCACCAGCCCTTGTAGCGGACTCCCAATAGAACTCCGTCAGTTTGCTCATTCACACATTCCACCTGCAAATATAACATCTCTTCCACTTTCACTATCCTCTGCTACTTTCCATTCACGACTAAAAACCGAACTCTTTAAGGTGTCCTATTCAGATTCTACTCCTGCGCCACCACATCATCGACTACCACCGTAGCACCATGCTGTCTCCTCGGCTTGATTCCCGGAATTTCGACCCGGCACCGGAAATAAACAAGAGGATTGGCTATTGCGGACACGATTTGGTAAAGCGCCGGTGAATAAGCAGGTCTCCCTGGCGTGGCTTTTATGGGCGCTGAGAAATTTTCGAGGATTTAAATTACATTACAAGTCCGCCAATTTTGATACAATTAATCTTCTCGTCCATGATTTCTAATAATCAGCTTATTTTTAATAACAATTTCCATTGTGTCTACATGGATTGACAAAGAGAGGCATCGTAATAGAACTCAATAAAAGCAATCAACGATCAACGTTATCTGAAAATTTTGAATCTAACAGTCATATCTCTCCGTTTTAATGCATAACAACATTTTCCAGCTGGAATTTCGACATAATAATTATGTCTCCAACTGAACCTGGTGCTTTAGTTTTGACAATCGCTTTATTGATTGATCGACCAGATCGTCGTAGAACCTGTCAGTTTGAGAAATTTACGAACGCTTTGATATGGCAGAGAGATTTATTTTTCAAAAGCACTTTTAAAGTAGTCTATTGAGTCCATCTATTACAAAGAAGGATCAACATTTAAAGCTCTTCATTTCAGATGGAATCATCAATCATTGAACGAATGCTTCGATGATTGATGTTCCCATCTGAAGTGAAGAGCTTTAAATGTTGATCCTTCTTTACGTAATATTGGTTTCTAAATACCGGTAGTTCCGGCGTTCATCCACTTTCTATATTCTTTGATATTTTTCTTAACATCTGCTAGTTCAGTCTTATTTCCTCTGTCACCTTTCCATCTTGTTCGCCCATTTTCCCTCTATGCATGCTTCTTTCTCTCTGTTTCTCCTTGTTTCTACCGTCTGTTTACAATTCTATATTGGTTTTCTTTACACCTGTCTCATTATTCTCCTCATACTTTTTCTCTGTCTACCTGTTTCTGTCTGTTTCTCAGTTTCATATTCTCTCTCTCGCTCACCCTTCCTCCCTCTCTTTCTGGCCCCGTCCGTGTGTGCAGCTGTCTTGTTTGTCCTAAGTCAAACAATCTGTTTGTCCTTGTAAAATGATCTAAGGGGTTTTCGACGGGCTTTAAGGCTTTGACCATGGAGCTGCATTCATCACACTGTCTGGCCGTCGCAGCTGATTTATTGGCGAATCGTTTTGTCTTTTCGTCTGAAATATTTTCTGACAGAACGGAAGGCTTCGGCAAACCAGAGTGGTCTCTGGCCTGGAGTGTAGAGTTTCAATAGAATATGGAAAGCAAATAGGATTCAAAATCGACTGTCACTCATTGTGACATCTAATGATATCTAAACGACATCTCGTCTGCGTTTGTTATAGCTTTAAATTCGCCATCAATGATATTCCGATTGAGTCATTGTTTCTGACGGAGCCAGTCGCGAGTAGTCCCACGCTGAGTATTAACTTAAGCAAAGACGTGCATGTATAGCTCACATTATTAACACGCCATCATTCGACCCCGTGTTAAGAAACCAAAATTCAACCTACAGACCCGTCCAGTTTTCGCCTCATTAAAGTCATATTTAACTTCAAGCATGCATCCGTGATGTCCAATCCTCGTAAGCATCTGTGCGTCTGAAGCTATATGTCTGCAAAATAGAACTTACTTCAGTTAAACCGTCGAAGCATAGGACCTATCAGAAGACGAAAAACAAAGGAAGGCCCCAAATATCTACTCAAACTGCTCTATTCTACAATTGGAGGTGATTCGCGACCTCGACGCTCTGTCAGACTGCAAGCTAAACGTGACTCAGCACATCTCGTCCATTGCCAGAGTCATATTTTTCCACCTTCGCTGAATTAGACAAGTGAACGTTGTCTCAATGAAACCTGCCAAATGTTTATTCTCATCCAAGTCTCTTCATCTCTCGTCTCAACTACTCGGTCCTATTCCGTCTACCTTCATTGACGCTGCAATCCCGATCCTCAGTTTGGTAAACTGCTGCGCGTCTAACAAAATATCTTGATCTAAGAGATGCACATCAAGTCAACAATGCAAGAACTATACTGGCTTCCCATTCACACTCGTAACGACTTCAAGATCTTCCTACTCGTGTAACATGCCCACTTAGGAACCTGTCCTACATATGTTATGGTAACCATCGTCATGCCATGCTCTATCTCAAATTCTAAAAATCATCGATCACCCACGCGAGGGAATTCTACTGTAGTCTGTACCAAACATATCGGAAGTGTTGTAACCGTGTCGTCTCGGTCTCAGAACCCATAGAATGAAACAGTCTCCCAACTTCAGTTCGTCATTGCACATACATGTTCCTGTTGCCTACGTCACTCAGTTAAAATAAAAGATTAACAGCTCGTCTATTTGCATCGCATCTTGAAATGTAGCGAAACTCGCTCTCGTGCAAGACTTGTTTGTTAGAGCGCGATATAAATTGTCATTTGTATTGGGTTAATCGACTGGAGGCGATGTTTTGCGTCGGACCTGATATGACCAAAGAGAGGCTGAAGAAGAAGTCGCTTCTCGGCTGATTCTGCGGTTGGTAGGATTACACCAGTCTCATTTGCCAGTGATGTGGAGAAGCAACGATCTGTTCATAAATGACAAGAATGACATGACACTTGACCGATGGGGTCCGTCGGTTCGTCCATTAGTCTAAGGGTCATCTGTCTTCCAACGAGTGAACAGTGCGATGCTATTGAGGCAATTGTAGAAGACGAGCTGTTGATTGGATCAGGGAAAAGAAAATTGTCCATTACAGTCTTTCAACTCGACAAGTTCATCTCTTTTATGACATTCTTTTTCATCGGTGTCTGCGCGTGACGTCCAATCCCCCAACTCTTCATGTACCGTTGGGCGTATACCCTGTGGAATGTCCTCCCCTACGCTTTACGTGTTTCCATTCTTTCCGGATCTCTTCCTACTCCTCCCTCTCTGTCTCCAAAACTAACTCCTTCGCTCTGGATACTCGCACTGGGAACGCCACTAAATGGACACTATTGTTAGCTGCGCTATATAAGTTACTATATGCATATCATCATTCATGTGTCATTCACTGTAGTTGACGTCGTTCAAATATTATAATACAGCTAAAGGCAAATATAATAAACCAGTAACCACGTAATTGACTTGGATCCAACAAGTTAACCGGTTTGCGAGAGTATCCCCGCATAACAACTCAGCAAAATTCGGGGAAATTACAAATATAAAGATCTTTGGACAAATTTAAAAACTCTGTGGAAAAGTCACTAAAACACAATAAAAGGTCATTAAATTGAGGTAAGCGATATATCCCGTCAATCCTAGAATCCTGTCTGACCCATGAGTTGGTTTAAATTCTTTAAACCGTGTACTTTTTCGCTATGTTGGACGATGTCTCTCGTAACTCAAGCGTTGTTCTTAATTCTATATACTGAATCTCTCACTGACTATAATTATATTATATGGGCATTTGTAAGTCGTTAAATATTTGCATTCGTGAAATACGCAAAATTAGGCGTTATGTCCCATGTCTTCACGAATAGGTCTATAACCCCGACATGATCGATATGGGCGTTTATGTGGCTCACATTAAAGCGATCTACAAACATACAACTATCAAATATCTCTACAGAATACATGATGAAGATGAATACCAGATGAGCCATCGTATAAATCTAACTTATATTTTCAGACATCCTGTGTCCGATTCCTCAAAAAAGAAGCAGGGGATCGGCTGATGAAAATTTCTGAGCATCTAAATAATTTCGCCACACTACATCAACGCCCTTGTAACAGGAGCTGATGGGGAGTTCAACCTCTGATCCCCGGAAAATCGGACACCGCAGACATTTGTATATATGTAAGTAGACATCTAGTTGTTAGCAAAATCATTATTGACTCTCTTTCACTAGTCAGTATATCTCTCTATGATCACCGAGCCGTCGTCACAGCCTATTCAAATCAGTCGGTTGGACATCATGATATTGAAATAATTGAAAAATTTCCATGATGTGAATTCTCTTCTGAATAACCCGTGCATATTATACGATTAGTTGAGCATTGTAGCTGCCACTTTTCAATTGCAATGCATCAATCGATTGAGCATTCATAGTTCAATGACCTCTGCCAAATCTCTCTACACGATACAATCTACACATGTTGTCCGCCTTTCAAAACGAGAGCCACAAACCAATCGCCGCAAACGGCTAATGAGAACCAGTTTCACATAACGCGAACCATTTCACATAACGCGAACCAGTTTGACACCACGCGAACTAGTTTAGCACTATGAAAACCAGTTTGACATCATGCGAATCAGCCTAACATCATGCGAACCAGTTTAACACCATGCAAACCAGTTTTACATTATGCGAACCAGTTTTACATTATGCGAACCAGTTTTACAACCTGCGAACCAGTTTTACACCATGTGAACCAGTATGACATCATGCGAACCAATTTGACATCATGCGAACCGGCTTCATGGTAACTGACTGCGAATTTACTCATGATTTATTAAACCTGTCCGTCCTTCAGCTAACGTAGAAGATCATCCGAATCGAGTTTTCAGATTAATAATCAATCACCCACATAATAACTCATATGACTTGTCAAAATGCTGCGGATATATTCCAATAGAACTTCAGCATCACTTGTAAGCGCAGTCTTTCAGAAACTGTCAACGCTTTGCATAAAAATGCAAAATGGCGAATGAACTGTGTCTGGTGTCAGAGTGACCCGTCACAAATCAATTGTTCTGCCTTCCTAAGCGCAGAATGATGTACACGTCGACAAAGCGCCCAAGGTCTAGAAGCTCTATAATGACACTGGCATCAAAGCATTAGGAGAACAAAACATGAACATGTGCATTGTGCAAAAAATGTCTCGATATGTATATAATTCAAGGAAATATAAAATATGTATATATTACATGAATATAAAACTAGGCGTGTATGTATGTACAAATGCAATATATATACATATATATAGAAGTTTGCCTCGAGTCAGGTTAGAGACTTAGGAAAAGGAAGAGCTCGATGAACCAGCTGCAGTCCAGTAATAGCTGAGTCGCTTCGAGCAATCAATCGTCCACTCAGCAAACGCCAGGCAGGCATCGCTCCTTAATCATGCTGCTGCTGCCGTGCGAAAGACACGAGTCAAAGGTCACAAACACGAACAGCGTATCCATGGAAACTGCAGAGATGAGTAGTATCTCCTCCTCCTCCTCCTCCTCCTTCTTCTTCTTCCTTCACATTGACTCATGAAAGATAATTAACACTTTCCGTATCTATTGCTTCCGGTAATGAAGATCACGTCTTAAGAGCTGCACCAACTGAGGAATTGTTTTACATTAAAATGATCATAGAAGACACATTGCAGTCGCAGTGGCAGCCATAATAGTAGTGTCGTAGTAGTAGGGGTAGTAGGTGGAGTAGTAGTAGTAGTAGCAATAATAGAAGCATCTGCATAGGTAGTAGTAGAAGTTGTTGTTAGGGAAGTAGAGGAAGTAGTTGTAGTAGAAGTAATAATAATAATAATAATAATAATAATAATAATAATAATCGTAATACAAATATTAATAATAGTAATAATAGTCGTAATAAAAATAGTACTTTGCCGCTAAGAAGTCGGGCCGTCCCGGACGACATCGCCGCTAATTAAGTTTCAAGAACCTGAAGGATCATGTAAATCTCGGGGTATAAAAAGTAATAATAATAAATAATGCTTAGGCAATTAGGCAATAATAGTAATATTAATAATTAGCGTAAGAGATGCAGTAGAGCATGAATACAACAATAACAATGAGTAATAATGAACGGCATTAACCATGAATCGGAGACAAACAGACACGCACAGTAGCACACGCGAATACGTACATGCAAACCGACAGAATATATACATTTACTATGTAGACTCGAACATAAACGTACGTGTAGGTGGTCTATGTACATGCATATACAAGTATATGCATCCCAGTCTCTCTTTTGAATCAATCAAAATTTGTCTTAAGTTCGTTGACAGCAATTGGCACCTCGCGTTTTCTAAAGTTCCTCTACCCAGCTGTGCACATACCGTCATAATGTCGGCCACCTGTGGTATGTGACGTCGTCTCCCGACCAGAATGACCTCGAGGCGCCCCGCTGTCTACATTCGTAAGAACTTTAACTAAAATCAATGGATTTTCCAACTTGAAGAAAGATCTATAAACGCCCTTGTAACAGGAGCTGGAATTCCATTCGTGCTTGGTTAGACTCGGCTCGTCTACGAATAAAATTATAGTCTTTCTGTCTAAGTCAGTTAGTACCGCTTAAAACCAAGGCCAGCCGAACATTGAACATGACTGTAGTTCGAACTCTAGACGATACCTGTCTTACGTGAATGCATACTCATTTTTGACTAAAGCCAGTCAATTTGGTCAAGCTGCTTCAAAGGCAATAATATTGCCTTTGAAGCTGCACTGATTGTGGTCTATTACCAGATATTTAGTGTCTACGAGTATCTTAGCAATATCGTTAGATATAAGAAGATTTTCTCAAGACATTAATTCAGTCTTCGAACAAATTTCTGTGTGATGGTGGCTTCTATCAAAAGATAACTATACAAAGACTGGTGGATATGGAGGTCAATCTGGCCATCACATTCTCTGCTGTAAATTTAGTTGATTCTTTAAGCCACAGCATTCGGAAATGCACAAGCTCAATTGGAATTTTTGGGCTTTTGAGATTTATTTACTCGCTTGGTCATCGAAATGTAAATCGTCTTTGAAAGACAATATTTGGATATAAAAATTTTAACTCACGATATCGATGACGACTTGGTGGACAAGAGAAAAAGATCTCCGCCTTAACTTGCCTCACACTTGCATAGATCATGTATCAGTCCATTTCTGGAGAATGCAGTTCTTCATGTTAGCGAATTCGTTGTCTCCGCCAATAGAAGGTCATGTTGTATAAAAAATTGGCGCCATCGGAAGGTTTAAGAAGAATATTAGGCGGATGGGTATGAGGTATGGAGACAGTCAGCTCCTTACAATTACCAAAGATGTCTTATTATTCATTGGGTACAGCACAGGGCCCACAAACCTTCCAGAGGGATGCGCCAGTCTGAAAATGAGACATTTCATGATAAGTGTAATTATTGAATTTGACGAGAGAGAAAAATGGAAACTTCAACCAATTATTTGATAATAATTGTATCGAAGCAGCTTAACTCTAGATATTAGTTTCCAGTTAACTTATGCTGTGCAACAGCCTACATTATGTGAACTGTACGGGCCTTTGCATTAGCAAAATCACGTAAAACTTTTCAAATATTATTCCAAGCATTAACACGTTTTCGATGGCAGAGTTGTGTACTGGGTCAACAAATGTAAGAGGGTCAACGGCGACCTTAGAATGGCCTTGACGCCATATCAAATGCCAAAATCTGTCCAAAATTTACACCAGGATTCCTTTTTTATAGCAAAGTCTTCTCGTCGTTCTCATATTGATCGGTACTTGACGTCGGCAGCGTCATTTGTAGGCCTATATAGGCAAATATCCGGACTCATCACGCATCCAATCCAATTTTTATTAACTCAATGAACGTTTTTTGCTTTGGATGCCCGATTTTCCTGGTTTTGCTTAATTTCGAAGACATTTAGGGATAACTTCATACTAGAGGATTGTAAGTCCATTAATGCGTGACGAATTGCAGAATGATTGCATATCGGTATCGTCGCAAATACGACGATTTGCGTGCAACAGTTACACAGACATAGAAGGTAGCATTAACAGGAGAATTCACGAATTGATGTATGTACAGGTTATGCCAAAGTAGGAACAGATGAGACCAGATCAGACCAGGATATATAACCAGATCAGACCAGAATAGACTAGGATTTATTCGGATATGTTTTGTTATGGTGAACTGAGCCAAATAAGCTGAGATCATTTGAAATTAGTTTAGGATACATAATTGAAAATGACTCTGGAACCGTGCCCAAAACACCGTTTGCCGCGAAAACATCATCGCCAATCTATTCGACAGTTCGTTCGCACTGGATTGTTCGTTAATGATATGCTTTATATGGCGCCAGACTTTGTTCATGCTCTGGGCAATAACGCACATAACATCATTTACAGTCGTCAGCTCACTGCACGCTCTCAGGCAACGCTGTTTGGCTCTTCGACAGAAGAGCCCAAACGTCAGAAGAGGTATTTACTGTTTCCAAACGAGTCTTCCTTCTCGTTCTAACTGATACTTCTCTTCAAGAAGTGGACGGCACAGTGGCCGAGTTCAAATGCGCTTGTCTTTTATCTCTGCATCCGAGGTTCGAGTTCCGATACATCAGGCGTTAAACTGGCACGTCATTACCCAACGACGATTATGAGCGGATTGAAAGTTGAGTAAGTACTCTAGGGTTAACTGTCAATCAGTCAATCAATCAATCAATCAAAAGTAAAAAGCGATTTATTATCAACCTGTGAGACTTAAATAAAGATTGATTGATTGATTGATCATCATGGTCTTGGCAAATATTGAGGTAAGAGGTAGAATCCAACAGATCGGTGTCGCAAAGTGCTTCCTAGTGAGATGTGTCAGTTAATAGCTAAATCAATAAGGTCTCCGCTTCGTTTATTTTATTGCTTCAGAGATGATGATCATTCATTTATGTCGAACCTCAGACCTTTATATAGCGCCCCTTCATTGAAACTGTTCATGGGTGCTTCCAATTCCAGCACGACTAATATGCCGCATATACATATTGGAGAACAGTCTTAAACGTGAGAACAGAACATCGGAGAGAAGGTCCTGTTATAAAGGCGAAGTTCAAGAGAGAAGGCATGACATTAATTCAGTCTTCGAACAAATTTCTGTGTGATGGTGGCTTCTATCAAAAGATAACTATACAAAGTTCGAAGTTCCATCACCAATGGTGGTGGGGGCAATAGTGGTATGGCCAAAAGGAACGAGGAGAAGACCATGTTCAGTTGAGCGGAGGGATTGAGAGGCCCTATCACTAATGACAGGGCAGCAGAGCTCACGAAGATAGGCAGAAGTAAGACAGAGTGAGTAGAGCCAGACTATAGAGCAGATATCCTATATACACAATCGACTGCTCATTGGAGCCCCAATAAAGAACGCCGCATATGCATCTAGAGAACTGGCCAAAGGTGAAGAGGAGAATGCACGCTCCGATCCGAGCACCACCGTCGACCAGCATGGTGGCCAGCCTTGAATGTAGTTTAGCCAGGTTGTGACGAAGGCATAGATAATAGTAAATAGGTTTGGGCAAACTAATCGATTACTCAAGTTTTACTAATCTATTAATTGATTTATCGAACAATCTCGATTAATCGAGTAATTTTTACTTTCGATTAATCGATTGTTCGATCAGCTCAATTAGCTCGAGTGTTCGATTAGTACGCAGGCGGCGTTCCCACGCTGAAGAACCACCGAGGACCATGTCAGGTGCGCACGTACCTGACATAGACTTCGGTGGCTCTTCAACGTGGCAGCCTGCCTCTACGGGACATTCCCACCACTCACTTATCTCGCCATAGGCAAGAACAGCACATGTCGGCAGCCATGGCGCCAAAACGTCATACATCTTATTTGCAAATAGTACTGAAACACAGACTAATAATTACTATGTCATTCGCGTCATAAGAAAGATGCAATGCTACTTCCATGATTAGTCTGCCCTGGCTAATGTAAAGGAGCATTTACTGAGGAACTGAGTCAATATCACGAGTTGTGATATCATACTAATAGATGCTAATCGTAATAATCGAAGAATCGAGCTAATCCAAGAATTGATTAATCGATACAAGATACATAGAACAGGAAACTCCATACACATGTCGTGTACCCAAACATGACGTACGTGGGGGCTGGCTACCAAGCGACAAAGGTGTAAGGAAATCGTGTTTATAATGCATTAGGACTACTATTTCTATGAAAAAAACGATGAATTATTATTGTTTAAGCAATAAACAGTTTAATGTGGAAAGTAAAACATCATATCTAATAAGCAGTGTAATTTCCATCGCCATTTTTTGACATTTTGCATAATCTTAAATCTAATGTTGAACAGGTTCTTCAGTGAGCAATAATAATGGCATGGGACCCACGTCGCCACGCTATAGGCTAACAGTAAATTCTTAGACGTACCGAGACCGATGATAATTTTTGTTCCGACTTCTTTCTCAATTTAATAGCCTTCATCTGTTATTAACTATGCTGCCATGAGGCTATGGAAAGGCTAAAAGACGTCTTGGGATCATGCCTCTCATCTCTCGTGCACTGCCTGACAAAGTTCATTCACTTTGCCATCCTTACATATAAATTCCTTGTCCCTAATCCTTACGGCAGTGCTGTCCAACCTTTTTGACACCGAGGGAAACCGACGACAATAACTAGCCATACTTTACGGTATTCTTGAAGTCATGGGCTGCACTAAAAAACTCGAAGGCATAGGCCCAATAGCCAAATTTTTGACCTGTAAACAGTTACAGTACTACAATTTTAATATGTAATAATCATAATAAATTATCGCATGTATACATATGACGTGATTGCGTTCACATTGTCAAATGATGAGCTAAGTTGCGAACGGATAGCCATGAAATAGGCTAGTGACTTGTCTTCACTTCACTAAATAATTGCTAATTCTGCAAGCCTGACCCACTTAGGATCCACCCACGGGCCGAATGCGGCCTGTGTGCTGGACAGCACTGCCTTACGGTCTAACGCGACCTTTCAAGCTTCTGCTTTGTACTAACCTGTGTTTTTTGGCTGATCAGAGCTTTTAATTTAACTTCCAGCCCTTGTCTCTTTGAGCACTCTAGTTAATAGCTGAAGACCCACTCCAGAGATTCCACAGAAGAGAATCTCACGAACTAGCACGCCCGGAACGTTGTAGGCTTATGCTGTTTTATTTTTGCTTTGGATTTCTCTCTCAGTGGGGAGCACTGGGGAGAGTGAAAGCCGAAGCATACCGTAGCTTCTCTCCATCGTCTCAATACCAAAAAGTACTAATACCAGGGATAGCAGACTGTATTATCCTATCACCAGCCTCGGTATCGTTCGATTTTTGTATCTACCGATGACGATCCTACAGATATTAACATTTTCTCTCTGCCTGACTTACTTACTCACTAACTTACCAGCACCAGGATTGAGCAAACTAATCGATTAATCGAGTTTTACTACTCAATTAATCGAGGGTCAAAAACTTATAATATCTTATTAAATATCTTATTTTCAGATTGATCGATTTGCTCGTTTAGCTCGATTAGCTAGTTGAACAATCGAGGTAATCGAACAATCGATTAATCAATTAATCAATTAGTGCGATTAATCGATTAACCAATCAATTAATCACTTAATCGATTAGTGTGATTAATCGATTTATCGATTTGTTCGCATTTTTGAGGGTTCGGTCATATATTGATTTGACTACAATTGGCTAATGCAGTCACGACTATATAAGGAGGTTGCAATGAAGAGCAAGAGTATTTTTATTAGGCGCTTAGGCTGAAGTTAAGATCTTGGTCTAATGTAGAGCTTGACATGTGTTTCTGCACTTCGTCTGTCAGTTTGTATGTTCGTCTAAATGATCCTCTTACAATGCGTCTATGTGTCGGCCGATCTGACTGTCTGCCATGCTATTATAGCAGTCCATCGATTCCTTCCTCCATCAGTCCATGTATATATATATACTGTATATATATATATCATATATATATATACTGTATATATATATATAATTTATATACTGTATGTACATATATGATATATATATACAATTGTATCTAACACCGAAGAATAATCTGCTGGGAACTGCAATCTCCGAATAATTTATGTTTTACTATTGAACCCCCAGCTGTTCTTTGACAACAGAGGGAGCGCCAATTCCTAATGCAAACAACTATATCCTTTTCCTCTTGCCCCTCTGTTTTCCTCCCTCCTGCTCCTCCCTTCCTTCTGCTTCGAGCTATGTTCCAGTTTGTGAAACGACAATCGTAGAACTTATCGGGTGACTCCTAATATTATGCACCGCCCATTAATGCCTATAGGACTTTTCTCCATACAACGCTAATTATTATGACGCTGGTGGATGTAGAGACGAGATGAAGTACCGTTGACTTAGGTTAGTCTATTTCACCCGTCAGTTCCATGCCACCTGCTGATACTTGTCATTCCTTGTGTAATGGCGTCGGTAGACGAGTAGCCAGCAGCGTCATTACGAGGGTTAGACTATAATAATTAGAGGTCGTCGTCGTATCGTTGGACGGAAGCGCTGCGTCGTTGCCTTGACCGACGTCGGTGTCATGTCATAACTCCTCAGTAGGTATAAAACGCTATCTGGGACAATTGACCATAACATAGCTCAAAATCACCCTCCTAATAGGTTAAAAAACGTATTTTAACCTATAACCAAGTTAAAAATAATCAATTCCTACACAAACTTATACCCCCAGGTCAAACATCAACCAACAGACTAAGAAAAACGCCAGGAAATTTCCAATAGTTTCGATGATGAGCCACAATTCATGCACAAAGCCCCTGGTCAAAACGTCCGCCAATAGGTCGAAAGTCACGAGAATTTCCAATAGTTTTGACGATGAGTCATCACGTCACTACCAAGTCTTCATTATCTACCCAGGAATTAAATGACTCAGGATAACCCAACCATTTCACCAGCGACTTGTTTCCCCGTTTCCTGATTATCTTTTCTATTCTAAATATTTATTGAGTAGTCTTCTATAGCTCCTGTTCGTAAAATGAACCCTGTATTTCCTCACCATTATAATCAGTAATCTTATAAGTTGGTGGATCCGTATACTGAACTTGTGCAATTGTGAACATTTCCACAGTCCATCTAGGGGTATATCCTTTTTCAAAAATGTTCTTCTTCTTCGTTATTCTAACTTTATCACCGATCGAAAACCTGGCTACAATAGGTTCCGAGATCTCATCACCGTATAAGTTCATCCAAACTACCTTTTCATTCATTTTCAAACTAGCTTTAGAGGGTGTCATTTTAATGCAAGAATGCCTAGTTTCATTATAATTACAAACCATTTCATCCAACACATCGATATATCGTCTAGTTGAATTAGCTGTAAAATACTTAAACATTTTTTCACGCATTGTTCTATTCCAACGCTCAAAAACGCACGACTTTTCTTCGTTCTCCGTAGAATACAACTCGACTAATTTCTTAACGTTTTTATTAAAAAATTCTTTACCTTTATCCGCCCAAACCTTGCCTGGTCTTCTACCGCTCTCGAATATTTTCACGAAGCCACTAGCCGTAGATTCTCCACTCTTATCATTTAATGGTACAATCCAACCGTACTTGGAAAACACATCTATTACGGTTAGTAAGTATTTCACGCCATCGTTATCTTTAGCGAAACTCTGCATATCCACTAAATCAGCAGCCCATATTTCATCTATTCCATCGACACACACCTTCCTCTTCCTAAAACGTCTTACTACGGGTTTATGCAACTCCTCAGATTGTAATTTTAGGCTTTTTTAAACCTAACCCGAGACTAGCTTTGGTAGATAATGTAGGTTTGACAAGACTTCTTTCTATACGCTCTCGTAAGCTAGGATTAGGAATATTATTCAACTCACTAACCATCGTTCTATCGACGACATTCCTAGATGCTGTATCCGCGTGCTGGCCGTAAGCTAAATTGTGATGATAAGCAGCGTTGTCGACTCTATTGACGGGCTTCGACCAATCCTCAGAAGTTCCATCGGAATTCAACTTCAAATCAAGTCTAGTACCAGGACCAGTAAACGAATGTCCCGGCAAGTGCATCTCACCTGAATATTTAGCCCACGGCAGCTTAATACCGCCTGTAACCGAATTTAAAGATCCAACTAAATCACCGCCTTCAGAAGACTTCACGAATTGTGACTTAGTCTTTCCACATATATCACACGTGCCTCTAAGCATTGACCTTCCGTTCTTAGTCACAACATTCTGGATATTTTTAGTTTCAGTACGAATTTTGCACTTTACGCAATACATCCTTTTTAAATACAATTAGATATATTTAAAATGGAAGTCAAAGATTTATCGTGGAACGACGTAATATCTAAGAGATTCAATAATCCTCTTTTACCTAGATGTATAAGAGGGTTAATCGTAGGAAAGTCCGGATGCGGTAAGACGACTTTATTGTTGAACCTACTTCTAAGACCTGGGTGGGTAGACTACGACAATCTGCAAGTATTCGGAATATCTCTCTTTCAACCAGAGTATAAAATACTCAAGAAAGCGTTTGAGGAAAAAATACCGAAAGAATCCATCATCGGGCTATTCAATTGCCAAGACGAGACCATGAGACTAAATGTTCCGTCGGCCTTAGTAGTTGAGGCAATGGCTAAACACTTCTATAAAAAATCTGACATCTGCTGTAAGTTCTTCGAATCATCGGAAGACGTGCCAGATCCGAGAGACTTGAACCATGACTAGAAAAACTTGATGATTTTCGGTGATTTACAGTTAGAAAAGCAAAACAAATGTGAAACCTACATCCGAGGAAGGCATAGTAACGTTGATTGCTTCTACCTCGCTCAAAATTATTTCAAACTACCTAGACAGACGATCAGAGAGAATGCAAACTTTATCCGCTTGTTTCATCAAGACCAGAAAAATATTAATCACATTTACCACGATCGTAAGTACAGACATGTGTAAGGATGAGTTTAAGAAACTATGTGAAACAGCCTGGGAGCAACCTCATGGATTTGTAGTGATAAATCAGACTAGTAATAAGAATAACGGCAAGTATAGATGCGGTTTCGATGAATTCTACATTCCATTATAAAAAAATCTTTTATATTATCAAAATGGAATCGCTTCTACAACAGATTGCAGACTACACCGAAAGGATCGCTCGTTACACAGAGCCAAAGTCATCGTTTTACATATTATTGAGTGATAAGAGATCGCGAATAAGGACTCGATTCCATCCGTTGATTTAGTTCGATAAAGAAAAAATTACGAGATGGCTCTTGTCAATCTGGAAACATATTTTTCATTCCCAAACATCGATGAAACTAACAACAACTTTTCGTATTCGCCGAATGGTGGAGGTATGTGGGTTACTATAACCCTCCCCGAAGGCTGCTATGAAATTACAGATATTAACGAATACGTCCAGAGAACCATGAAAGAAAACGAGCATTATGATAGACGGCGTTATTCAGCATGGTACCAAGAATCGGAGAATATAGTGGACATAATGAGTGTCAGTAATCTGAGAGTAACGAACGATATTTAATCGGGGCTTCCTATAGCAACGGAACGACTGATAATGTCATTTATTCCTTTTTCCCGAATGTAGGCCCCGGCTATAAGATTATCGAAGCGCCTAGGAATTTGATATATCTTCCAATCACCCTATCCACGATTTCGACGATGGAAGCGTCTCTCAAAGACCAAAATGGCCAACTAATTAATCTGCGAGGTGAGGAATAAGCGCTGAGGTTTCATATCAGAGAGGCTTCAAATTCGTTATAGTTTTATATAAAATGAGTCGATACACAAATGTCAAAGTTAATATTTCGGAAAGACAAAAAGACAAAATCAAAAGATCTCTACAAGCGGGAACCGGCGTTAGCATTGGATTAAAGCACAACGATTTAAATGGAACCCACGTTTTAGCTCTTACACAGGCGCAGGTTAACAAGTTAGCTAAGGCGTGTCAGGGTGGAAAAGGCGCGACTATCAAAATGAGTAAAACGCAATTGATACATAATGCCAAAGTCGAAGGTGGCTTTATCGGCGCTATTTTACCGTTTCTAGCAACTGCGGGTAAATTTCTGCTTTCGAGCGTGTTACCGAGCTTAGCAACGGGCGCATTAACAGGAATAGGTGCAGCGGCCGGATCAAAAGTCATAGACAAAGTCACCTTGGACCAGATTCGCCGTTTAAAAACATTCCACTTCTCGGATTGTTAATATAATTTTATACTTATCTCAGCTTAAATAAAATGTCATTCCAGTATAAAATGTATCATTATCCGATTCACAAAATAGGGTGGACGAAACCCAAAACTGAAAAATCCACGAGAACACAACCGAGATCCGTGACGTGGAAGGCGTGTGAAGGTATGTGAGATGTCAAGTATAGGCCACAAAGACAAATGGGTGGTTTAAGATGGGAGTTTTTTGCTCAATCTACAATAACTATTCATTCTCATGAGACGGTTGTTTTACCGTTAGGCTTAGGTGTCCGAATTGCGAAAGGATCGTGTAAAGTTTCGCTCCATCTGGAATTGATAGAAACGGGTTGCCGCCTGCTAAGCGATACCGTTACAGGAGTCATGGAAGAAATTTTACTCAATATTAAGAATTTTAGAGATCTTAGAGCTGTCACCATAAACGAAGGAGACTCATTATGTTATGTCGATTACCGCGTCAACGAATAAAACTTGAATTCCAATTTAAAAATATTCTTCGATATTATAAATTGAAATTGAACAAAGCAAACACCTATCGCCTTCAGAAAATATCTGAAATTCAACAGGAAATCTTACGAGAACGCGAAAAGAGAGAAATAATTTGTAAAAAATATCAAAAGAGTGTTAAAGTAGTCGATGCGTTGGGGGGTTTGTTTGCCCTTACATATTCTGGACTCGGTGTATTAGGCGTAACTTTTCTAAGTACCGTCGTAGCCGCACCAGCTGCAACAGTCGTGGTAGCTTTATCCGCTGGAGCTGGAGCATTGTGTTTGATAGGAAACCAAACCGCCGAATATTATCGCTGCGGCAAGAAAAACATGCAAAGATCAGGACTATAGCCGAAGGGAAACTCAATTCGATCAGCGACCTTGTTTCGAAAGCTTTAGATGATAATAATATCTCAGATCTCGAATATTCTGTTATTCTAAGTGAATTCTAGAAATTTAATGAAATGAAGGAAGAGGTTAGAAATAAAAGTAATACCAACATAGATGAAGCGACGAAACAATCGTTCATTAGGGAAGAGGCATTCAAAAACGTATTGAACACAAAGTGAAAATTTACGTTTATAAATTATAATAAACTATTATAAATTATTATTATTAAATGATTATAATACGTTTTTAAATTTACGTTTTATGTTTTACGTTTTACGTTTACATACTATGTTTCCAAGTTAAAAATATCGTTTCTAAAAATCAAAGACGCAGTCAAACGTGATTTTATCGTTGAGATATTTCTCAAGACGAAGCAAAATATTAGACAAGACTCGTTATCTGAGAAAATAGGGGACATTGAACTTCAGCGGGAATTGATAAAGGAGTACAAACCGATAATCGACTCGCAGTCTGGAATAACCGAAGAATTAGGTGCTATAAAAGAGATCTCTATGGCGACAACTGCCGCACTTCGAGCATTGCCAGCATCGATATCGACATCGTTGAAAGCGATTCAATTCCCACAATATCCCTCAATAGAAGTGTTTGAGGACGATCCTGTTTCGGATAGAATTTTGAAATTATGTGATATAGCAATAAAATATTTAAAAGAATACGCTACAAATTAGAAGTCGACGGATACGACCTTCGGAATATACTCCAAAGATGGTCGATTTCACATCGGGGACAGCCCAACCACGATCGAAGGTGATGATATAACTATCGGAGATGTTACCTATAAGGAAACTCCGGTACTTTGGGAGTTATTGACAAGGGCAAAACCAGACGATATACGACATAAACGATCTCAAAGACTTGAGTGAGATTTTGACTGTGACTAACGCAATCCGTCAACCTGAGATTCCGAACAAACCCAAGTCGTCTAGAAGCGAAAAATGTAGGGAAATCATTAAGCCGATATGGGAAGGGAGGTTCTTAACGGGCGAAGGAGTCGTAGTTCTTCCGCAAGATCCTAATGCTCTAGTGGAAATGTTAACTCTTCGATTCGCTAGCTTCAGAGCGGGTAATACAGGATTAAGAAACGAGATAGTCGGTATCTGCGATGAGTTACTTCGACAAAATGCGATAAATGCGTTAGAGTATAACAATTTAATGATACAATTATAAAATGATTGTCGTAACCAAGAGATGATTTACTAAAAGATACGTCTTAGGAGGTGCTGGAATATTTGATACGATATCAGGATTTTTCAAAAGAATGTTATCTTGGAATGCGGCGAGACAGGTAACAACAACCGCATTAAGTGCTGGGAAAGACGCTGCAACGGAGATTGGAAAAAAGCCATAGATGTTGTTAAGACCGTTGCTATCAATGCTAGAAAGCAATTGGTGGATAAAGCAGCCGCAAAGATGTTTAATCCACCACCGCCGAAATCAGCCGTATTCAGCCAACAGAGCAAGGACGCGTTAAAGAGATTAATATCCTCGGATGGAAATACGACACTTAGTCGAGGTAGCGGGGAGGCGTTACAGGGTTTAATATCTCCCCATGGAAATACGAATATAAATAATTTACTATCCGGTAACGGTGGCGCCGTGTCGATCCAAGATCTGGTGCGTGGATCTGGAATGAAGTTGGCTTAAAAATATTTTATTGCTATATTAAAAAATGCAGTCAGATATTCTAAGATTTACTGAAAATACTATAATAGATGAGGCGGTCGAGAGATACGAATGGCATGAGTACGAACCAGTGGCGGGGGCGAATTTTAACAGCTATGGGGAAATTCGCGTGAACATCGAACTTCAAGATCTTTTCAGCCATCCAGCTTAGTCATACATGCTTTTCGAAGGCAGACTGACTAAAGCGGATGGAACCTTTTACGCGATGCCGATGATGTGGCTATTATCAACAACGGGCTCATGCATCACTTCAGCCAAATTTCGTATTCCCTATCGAATCAAGAGATTGAAAGCGTGTTTCATCCGGGACAATCCACAACTATGCTAGGGTTGCTGAAATATCCCAACGACTTCATTCTGGCGCAAGGACTTAACCAATTATGGACTAAAGCTACAGCCGCGGCTGCTGTTAGAGCCGACAACTCTGGATTCGCGATAAGGCAATCGTATCTCATTCAGAAACCAACTGCAAAGGGCACATTTAGCTTCATAGTACCTCTGAAGTACATTTTTGGATTCTGTGAGGATTACGATAAGATAGTCTACGGCATGAAGCATACTTTAGCTTTCGTTCGCAAAGCCGACGACGATGCTATTTTTAGGGACGCCTCAGCATTGGCTGGTAAAGTCAACATCAGTAAAATTTCATGGTTTATGCCGCATGTGATTCCGTCCGACATGGAAAGAATGCAGCTGTACAAAACCATCGAATCAAAGGCAACGTTACCAGTAGCCTACCGATCTCATCTCTGCGATACCGTAGCGGTTACTCCCTCTGCCACATTCAGTTGGCGACTTAGCCTAAAGACATCGCCAGAAAAACCGAGGTATATTATCGTTGGATTTCAAACGAATCGAAGCCTTAGCCAAGAAGCTAATTCATCAATTGTCGATCATTGTGATATTAAAAACATGTATGTGATGATGAACCAAGAAAGATACCCAACAGTCGATTACAACCTATCATTCCCGAATCAGCAATTTTCGAGAACTTATAGAGATGCCACGACCGTTAGCGAGAAATTCTATGGAATGGACCAACTCGTTACTCAGAGCAACATTACGCCGGCTGATTACAAAGATTTATATCCGCTGTCCGTTTTCGATGTAAGTAAACAGTCAGAGCGGTTAGAGTCATCTGTCGTAGATATCCAGATCAAGGCTACTTTCAATGCTGCGGTGCCGGTTGGAACGGTAGCTAATGCAGTTGTCATTTCAGATAAATTGCTAAACTTCCAATCAGACGGTCAGAAGATGAGCGTTGTATATTAAAGAAAATATTTTCTATTATAAAAGACGTGAAACACTCACAACTGAAATCGTTAATGAAGGAACACAGTATAAAAGGCGCAAGATTTATGAACAAGCCGGATATGTTAAGGATACTCGTTGAGAAAGGTGTTTTACCGGAATTAGAACTACCAGAAGAGAAGGTGCTGGTGAAGGAGAAAAAGGAAGTACTACACAAATACGAATATCTAAAACGATTCCACCACTTACCCATCGTTGTATAAAGCAAGTATGGAATTTAAAATCGGTTCGATCACGATACAGGATAACAACGGTAAAGTGTGGAGAAATAGATACGAGATCCGTGTGTTGACATAAAGTTTTATCCTGGCTAATAAAAAATGGGATCTCGTAAATTTATACATTTCGAAACTTTGGAAGAAGACGTAGTTTACACAGTTAAAACGAAGCAATATCTGTACAGCACAGTAGGCTATTTCTACCTGATTACGGTAGAGGCGCAGGATGAGACTGAATATTACATGAGCGTATTCGCGGGGGTCGTGGGATACGCCCATTCACGACAAGCTGGAAACGGACAAGACGTGTACTTTTACAAAAACCAGGATAGAAACGGAACCGGGTTACAGCACGTCGTATATCGTGGTATCAGGAGATAACGAAGTTGTTGATCTTGTGGTTTAAATTTTCAATGATGTTTCTCATTGAAAATCTTAGTCATCATACACGAATGACTGCATCACGCTTAATCCTGGCTTCCCCGGTTCAACCTGGAGGAAATCTAACTTATAGGTCTGATATTTTCCAACTGAATCGATTAAGAATTCTTGGTAAGTATTTCCTAAATAAGTGTTATTAAGCGACGTGTAAATAACCTCTTGTCCTTCATAATTGTATGCGATTCTTCTCCAGTCGGAAATCCTTTCGTTGTTTTTTCCTCCCCCTCAAACCGATCTTCCAGATTCTTACTGCGGTTGGGCACTCGATAGATATCTACGTTTCCATGGTTGCGCTAACCTCAGACACCCATTCTCCTTCATCTTTGAATGCATGAAAGGCTTTGTTATGCGTAGATGAAGCACTGGCGTTCGCTTGAAAACCATAATTACTAGTGTCTGAAGTTAACCTCGGCACGTAACCGACGTGACATTTTCTTCCTCGTGTGAGATCGGCCAGCGTTGGTTTCCACCGTAGCATGCAGACGCGGCTGTTTCAGTACCAGGACTCGTGGATATAATATGAGATCTCCAATACGCGTAATAGTTGAAGGAGGAAATGTAAACTCCTTCATAAATCCAAATCGGAGGACATCCGTTTGAGGGGCTAGAATATCTGTAAATACTATTCCGTCGTTACTAGCTTGAACTTTCCAACCAGTAACTTCTTCGTTCTCAGAACAGCCTGCAACGATATAAAATCCTGACATTGATAGAGGAATGGGATACTTCATCTGTATCCAAACATATGCGGTTGTTTCGGAGACCCAAATGTCGGGGTAGCGAGAAGCGTTTTGAAAAGCCCTCCATGGACCGAATTCATGGCCAAGCACACTGCGAAAACTGCGAGCACTAGCTTAAACCGTTTATTATCGTTGTATCAGAAGTCGTGGTCGGAGCCGCTGTAACGAGCGCTCTCAGATAATCGCTGGCAGAACTATTCGTTATCGCTTGGTTGACTAAGGCTTCGACTTGTCCAAAGCTCGCAGCCTGGCTGGGTAAGACTGGTGGATGAATGTCAGTCGGTAAACTCTTTATCGAGTGACCATTCATTTCCAAATCGCCGTCCATATCGTTCGTTCCATCTCTTTTCAGAAATGTATTACTCGCTTGAGTTAGAGTAACACCTCCAGAAATTATTCTTTGAGTTGATCCAGTATCAGTTCGTCCAAATTTATCAACAGGCATCTTATACATATATTTATATTATTATTTACTACAATTCGTATACGACTTCTTGAAATTTACATCCATCGTTGATCGTCTTCTTCAATGCATACAGACATAAATGACCGCAAAATACTTGGCCGTCTGGTTGTATTCGTTCGCTGTTGTAGAATAGCGGCCTTTGTAGATAATTTATCAATTCAGTAGGAGGAGGAAGTCCATAGCTGTCGAAATACATTTTTTCAATGGCGCGCTTGATCCAACACGTCGAATGTGTTCCTTTACCGTCAGAATCGTCTAGATTAAGGATGCCACATTCGTTCGCTCTCGGCCTCTTCGGCAACTCGTCTCTTAGAAAAACTCCTCTGAAATTATTTATATTTAGTTTCCACGCCGCTTCGATTAGATCAACGTTCGACAAAGCAATATTAGTTAGCGTTACGCCTTCGACATCGATTTGTTTAACACTCATTTTATATTAGTGAATAATGTCTATATGCTAAAGTTGGATTCCATCTTGCTGAATCACTCGTTTATCATCTTCCGCTGAGAGGGCTACCTTGTTGACTTCTTCGGTGTAGATATCGTGAAGATGCGGCCGAATGACATTCATCTTTCTCAATTGTTCTCTCTTGGTGAACAAGCAGTCTTTGTAATCTTCGTGAGTGATTGATATCTTAACGACATTCTTCCTGACACCTATACATTTCTTGCGGTCTACTCCAGCCATCTTGTACGAATACAGTTTCGATCTTAAACCTACAAACTCTTCGATCTGTTTACCAGCTGCTTCATCTTTGAACATACCAATGACCTTTTTGTTGATGCCAGTTTCTATACCAGAGGAATGGTCTTTAGGATAGTCGCCAGTGTCAAACCTACTTCTAATGTCGGTTGCTATTTCGGCATAGAAGTCTTCGGTCTTAATTTCATAGGCCAAAGAATTTGTATCTGTAAAAAGTAACTTTGCTCTATCTTCAAACTTTTTCTTGATGTAATTATAATGAAAATCATACATTATAGTTTTACTCAAGTCTAAAATACACATACCACGATATATAGGCTTGTTGCAACATTGCTTCGTCCGTTTCATGTGAATGGCGATTAGGTTTTCGTCAAAAATAGTTCGAGTATCGTTACTCGTTCTCGCTGCTAGCTTGAGGGCTTGCTTCTCGGTGCAACCAATTTTATGTCCACACGATTCTCAATATTCTCGGATGTCTTACCAAGCACACTATTGTTCATTAGTTTGAAAAAGTCTTTTTCGAAATCGTTGGTGGGTCTGATCCTCAGATTGATATTTAGATCTAAATACTTTTTCAGCCAAGCACTTTCTTCAAATTTAATTCCGCGATGAATTTTCATTATCTTCAAACCCAAACTTTCATAGTGCTTTAAATTTTCGTAATGGACTATATACTTTACTTTATTACACAGGTTTGGAATGAGTTTTGACAAATTCGATCCTTTAGCTTTTATACTCTCAGGAACAAGAGGGTAGTCGTTGTGAAGATCGTGCAATTCTCTAGGATATTCCAAATCGACTTCTAATATACATGGTGAAGATCTCCAATCGTTTAGCTCATCGTTACCCATCCACTGGAACCCGTGAATTGGTAGATTCCTACACATTGCCCATCCGTACAGGTTGTTCGCGTCTAAATTGGTTAGGAACGATGAAGGTTTGCTGCTGTCAAACATAGACATGTACTTATTGTTTGCCTGTACACAACGGTGTGAAATGGTGCTACCACCTTCCCTTATCCCATGCTTAACCATTAGTATCATATCATAGTCGCTCAACAACTCCAACTTTACTCCTGTCAACGTCAATGCAGGGCCCAAGCAAGACCTGGCGAAGTATAATACCAGGCGGGATCTAGGCCATAGTTCTCACTGCATACATCTCTAAAATTCTCAAATATATCAGCAAGCAGGAGAACACCAGTCACATTATATAAATCGTGGTATTCTCTCAACGTCTTGAATCCGAATTCTTTCCATACCATCTGTGCATGGTTGTAGTCTTCGTCACTAATACCTGAGTCGTTCAGTATTGAGTAGAATGCTGACTTTGGTGGTAGTTCTGTTTCGTTCATTCGCTCGACGGAATCAACATAATCGTAAGGATATAATCTTTTTCTAAGCAAGAGATCGAGCTGATTGCCAGAATAGTGTTTGCTTATATTCTTACACTGATCTTTGCTCAGGTTCTTCGATAAAGCGTCGAGACTCGATGCCATGAATCTAAAACTATCGATGAAATGTAATTCTCGTTTAACTAATATTTCCTTATTTTCTTCATTCTGCTAAACGAGATATACTTTTTTTCGTTGCTGGGAATGCAATTAATCTTTTCGTTATCATCGCCTCGTAATTTCTTTTCGAATAGATGACTGTCGTAACCGGATAGATTATGGAACAATACTGGGAAAAACTTGGGAACTTGGGAAAAACTATATAATTTAGATTACAATTCTTATGAGCGGCGCCTCTATATTTTCCAGTTAAATGGCAATGGTCTCTAGCTCGATCTTTACCCAGTTCGCCTTCGCATATGTGACAAACTTTCGCGGAATCGAATAACGCCTGTTCTTTATTTCCGAATATCATTCTCTTTGGAAATTTAAATCGAGCATAAATATCTTTTATATTGTCTATGAGAGTGTTTACGAATATCTGAGCTACATCATCGTCTTCGCTCTGTGCTGTGAAAGTTATGGGATCTTGTGAATATAGGTCATCGTCAAAACATTTTATATAATAGCAGAAAGAACTAGGGACGGGTTTTTGATATCTGTTGGTATAAGACATGCTGGGATCTGGTTGACAAGTGTCTATAGGCTTAATGAAAGATTCGAAATCGGCGTACACGACCAAGGGAACTCTCATCTTTCTATTATAATTTTTGAAATTCAACATAGTTCCTGGTTCTGGAAGTTCTATCTTTTGAGCGGTGTGTTGGGAACAATACTCGGTGTGTTTTTTAATGACTCTAGCTCTCTTTATCCTATCAAACACCGCTTACAATAATGCATCGAAGTGTATGAGTTTGCGTTATGAACCGCCATCAGTCTGTTGAAGTTCTTTATCCAACATTAATGCTTCTTTTGTTCGTCAGAAATGAATAATAGGTCTACACCGATATCGCTCTCGTGCTTCGATAAATATAGTGGGAATAGGTAAACATCTTTCTCATGACCAAAAACATTAATACTAATATTATTATTTATCTCAAACTTACTTATCACATTAGCATCAGCTGCGACTGGGAATTCAATGCTGGACCAATCAAGTTCCTCAGACTGCTTGATTAATTCTTTCGTAATTCTTTCCGGATGTTCCTCAACGTGGTTTAAAGCTCTCGTTACACACCACTTGAAACATTCTTCGTCTTCGTTCTTCATATTAACAATAGCCTTTTTACTCGCTAGACATTTCAGTAGTGGAACGTAAGAACTGCCCTTCAGCGGTTTATAAACGACCGTGTTGATTTCTAATTTTTGAACCGCTCCAAGTCTCCAATTACTACTACGCATCTGGAAGGCAGCCATTGATTCTAACATTTTCTTTCACGTTGTTATAAATTTCGCTCGTGTCGGTGGAGTCTAAAATCACCTCAGTTTTTTAAACGAACGGATTTCATATCAACACGCTCCATTGTGCAGGTGAGGACGAAGTTGACCTTAGTCTGTCGATTTCTAGACAAAAGGTCTTCCAGTTGTGGTTGAGCTGCTTTGAGAAAAAATGCGGCGTCAATTCCGTTTCGACCTAGTATTGTTTCGTGAAGCCCTTGATAGCTGCGGCCGTCTCTTTTATTTCGCGGGTTTTCATAAGAATTTTACTGAATTCACTTTGGCTTTCAGTGCTTCTATCTTCTCATTCGCCTTTCTCTTTGGTTCTTCAGGTATGTACCCTTCAATCCACTTTGCGAACGTATTAATCCCGGACTTTGTATTATCAAGGACTTTTCGTATCGCTGAGGCCGGTATGGGAGCGAGTGTTGGGATTCCAATCTCGGGAACGGGTGCGTCCAGCAAACTAGCATTGGATGAGGTTGGCGCAAAATGGGAGGAGATGAGTGTTTGAGACACATTAGCTTCAATTTTAGCAATCAAATCCGCTTTACGCAGTCTCGTATAACCAATCATACCTTTCTGTTTCGCAATTTTTCTTAGTTCGAGCACAGTCTGCTTCGAGTATTCCATTTTATATTGGAGCGGCATTCCTTTAAGTCGAAGTGAGAAAATATTTTCATCCATTTTATATATGAGAGAATTTTTATTTGTTTGTTGAACAATGACTCATCATCGAAACTATTGGAAATTCCCGTGACTTTTGACCTATTGGCGGACGTTTTGATCGGGGGCCTTGGTTTGTGCATGAATTGTGGCTCATCATCGAAACAATTGGAAATTTCCTGGCGTTTTTCTTAGTCTGTTGGTTGATGTTTGACCTGGGGGTTTAGGTTTCTTTAGGAATTGGTTATTTTTAACCTGGTTATAGGTTAAAACTACGTTTTGTAACCTATTAGGAGGGTGATTTTGAGCTATGTTATGGTCTATTGTCCCAGATAGCGCGTGTTATACCTACTCCCCTCTAAGTTGTTTCTCGGTTATGACGTGAAAGCGTACAATTATGATAATAATAATAAACATAAAAGTACTACTACTACTACTACATCACCTACTCCACCTACTACTACCACTGCTACTACTTCCCCTACTTCCCCCTACTTCCCCTACTACTACTACTTCCTACGTTGTTAATTGATTAATCGGGGAAATGGGAATCGGGCACCTGAAAAACCCGGAAATCGGGGAACTGAGAAACTTGTTTATTTCTGCAGATACAGTCAATATTTTTGCAGATTTGGCATCCTGGTGTCTTGGACATCGTCATGATATATTTTGTTTAGCAAGAATCGGGGCCTGCTGTACCATCGCACAATAACAGCAACCTACGAAGCGCGGTTAAATTTAATGGGAAAACTGACATTTGGTCTGAAATCGGATTAGCTCTAGGCCTACCATGCGGATGTAGCAACGCAAACTGGTGATATACCGCCCGTAACAAAATAAAGTAGGTGCGACGATGAATAAAGACGACGATGTTCATGGTGATTATTTTTGAGGATAGCGATGATAATGACATGATGACATTGACAATTATCATCATGTTCATGAGCCAAGTATGAAAATAGGCAAATGACTTGTCTTTACTTCTAATTCTGCAAGCCCGAACGGGCCACTTAAAATCCACCCACGGACCGCATGCGATCCGCGTGTTTTAACAGCACTGCCTTATGGTCTAACACTACCTGTCAAGCTTCTACTTTGTAATAACTTGTTTTTTGGCTGATCAGAGGAATTCATTCAATTTCTAGCCTTTCTCCCTTTGAGCACCCTTGCAAACAGCCGATGACCCACTCTGCAGAGATTCCCCAGAAGGGGAATGTTACGAACCAGCACGCCCGGAACGTAGTAGGCCTAGGCTATTTTATTTTTGTTTTGAATTTCTTGCTCAGTGGGGGACCACTGGGGAGAATGAGAAGCCGGAGTTTCTCCCCATCATCTCAACGCCAACAACGTACCAAAACCGGGGATAGCGGATCAGGGATTACCCGATCACCAGCCTAGGCCGAGAGCCAGTAACATCGGCATCACGCAACCTTGGTTAAAGTACGTATCAGGTATTAAGCTGATAAGTAAACGCTTTAATCTTAGCCAAAAGGTCGAGAAGCGATAACGACGTATTACCCAGAGGTCTTTTATAGCGTGTCTGGACATCTAAAACTAGTTTTCAATGACAAATCTTACTAATGGTAATAACTATTTAATTCGGTCATTCACAGAAAAGTTACTTCGAAATATGAAAGTATACAATATAATGCAATTTATAAGTGAGTCACATGTCATTATAGCATTTTAGAATATAAAATAAATCTGTTTCCCATCTGAGCCTATGTAATCCATTGTTACCATGTGCCACCATCTAACGACGTCGTTGATAATTGTTCGTTATTTGGTCTTATTACTGCATCATTTCTACAATGTAAGAGTTTAATAGATACTTCTGAGAACTTCAGAACTTCGAGAAAAGACCAAAATTGGTCTTGAAAATGAGCTCGCGTACAAAGAAAATACTCAATGAAATAAATTTTGAAAACGTTCTGGATCAGTTTGTTGAAAGATTAACGTTTATTTATAGCCTATGTTTGACCTTACAGTAGGCCTACAGTACCGGTATTTTTGTATTGCTTTGCTTCATGCTAATCAGGTTGTCTGACATGATGATATTATTATCTTTGATTATCCACTTATTACTTAATTTAATATAATCATTAATTTTTTTAATAATTGTAAGAAAAGAGAGTGTGAATTTCGCGAGGGCACAGCATGGGAAGGGCGTTGGGGATGTCAAGTCTCAAGGGGCCCAAAGAAGCTCGAAGCCTAGGGGCTCTGTCATGAGTTAATACGGCTCTGGCCGTCTGCCTCTCTCGCTCCTTTGCATCTTCGTCTGGAATCGATTCCAACACCATCCCTCGCCTGTCGGTCTTGGTTTGACGATAGGCTAAGAGTACTTGTGAATGCGGATGGTTCGTCGCTACTGGCCGATGTAAAAATCTAGAGATTACGATTGGGAACATAGCTTATAGGCCTACTGTCAATATATTAATTATTATTATCATTAGTATTTTTTTCTGCCCCGAGGTACATATGATCCCTCATGGACTAGAACGTTAATAGGAATAAGAAAATGTAGTCTGGAAAGGCCCTAATCGTCGGTCTCATAAATGACGAAAGAGCCTTTGAACGCTATTGCGTTAAAGTGCTGTATGGTGAGCGAAAGGCGTTGGAATAGGTATGTCGTCCCCTGCTTCTTATTATTATTATTAGTATTATTATTAGTAGTATTCTTTTACTACTACTACTACTCCACCTACTCCACCCCCTACTCCACCTACTACTACTACTTCTTCCCCTACTCCACCTACTACTACTACTACTCCACCTACTACTACTACTACCACTAATAATAATAATAATAATAATATTATACCTAGGGACATTTTTTCAAATTAATATAATAATAATAAAAATAACAACAGTTTTAGTAATAACTACAGTTTTTATGACGCCGTAACGAAATGTGAGTAATACCTTTCCTCAAGCTTTATCCTGTACTTAGGCCTATAGTGGTGCTATTGTTGTTTTCTTCAGTTTTTGTTACTAATATTACTACTCGATAATTGTTAAATGACACTGCGGCAGCAGTCGAATGACCAAACGCCATTCGTTGACACAGACCAGTTGAGATCTAAAAACTCAGACAGGGTAACATTGTATACTAATCTGTTACATTGGAGGCTCGAACCCTCACAGTTGAGGTCAGAGGGCGAGCACTTACCCAGACCCCTCCACTGAAAAGAAGGACGAATGGTGCCATACGACGGTAGCCAATTGGTGTGAGAATATGTCTACTTATGAAGTGCTTATGGCATATAGACATGCTTCAGCTGCATTAAATACACGCTATCTCAGATGCTCGGACCCGTCCGAAGAACAAGCATCTACTTTGAATTTTCAATAACCATTATCGCTGTACAAGTGACTAATTTGTATGCAGCTGCAATTAACTAAGGCAATTAGCCGCCAACTGAACCTTCCAAAGCATTCTCTTGAGTGACTTGTTTCTCTCGATACGGGTTTTCTGCGCTGCTCCTCGACGGTCGACGACGCATCTAGTTAAAGCTCCTTTGCAGAACGGCAGGCAATGCATTTTCATTTGTTTCTGCTTCTGCAGTCAATCGCCTTCTTCTGAAGCTTATTTCTTATGCATGCCATGGCAGCAGTTTAGAAAGGTTGCAGGCTTGCAGCGCTTTTGAGCCTATTATGCTCCTACAGGAAGTATCTCAAAACGGGGTCGCAATGTTTAGTGTATTCGATTGATACATTTGTGTTAGCTGTCCAGTAATAATAACCGTTGTCTATAAGACTGCTTTGTGGACCGTAATGGTGATTATACATTGCTGTCTAATGTCTATAGCATTTTGCAGAATTGCTATTTCAAAAGATTTGACTATCCCAGCCACATCAAATTCTGCTTCCACTAGACATAATTCTTCAGGGTCTTTGTGCAATTCATTCTTGGCCTTAGCTTTGCGTATTACTTTGCGCTGTATAACACATGACGTTCATCTTATCTGTCCACTTGTTAGTCTGTGTAGGCTACTATCTTTGGCAATTTATTTATTTATTGACAATTTTATACAATATTTTAGACAATTTATATGGCATCGTTAAAATAACCAATATCAGAACCGAGGAACATCCAGAATAGAGGAACATCAGCAAGTATAATAGCGCACATTAAATTAGAAGAGTCGCCAAATTGGAGCGACGGCAGATGCATTTACATTCCACAACCCGCGATTGCGCCAGCCCAGAACAGTCCCTCATCGGTAAGAGGCAACGAATGTCCGGCTGTCCCTTTGACCGTCGGATGCGCATTGCTCAGGAATTTGTCGTCTGCCAGTCAATGGATTGAAGCACCCCAAGCGACTGGTGGTAGAGGTTGCTCTCAAAGCCCGACATCGCTCCACTCTGATCGAGACGTATGCTCGGCTTTTGACGAAGTGCGCATCCCGTTGTTGCACGCAAGCCCAGCTCTAGATATTTTGCGGCCCTAGACGAAGCAATATTTTGGTGGCCCGCCGATCCATAATATTATACCATCGATTACAATGAGAAGTCATTAGCTCTTTTAATTTTGGGTTATTTTTTTGATTCTTTCACATAAGTATTAATATTATATATAAGTATTAATGTAATATATGAATTAACTACCACCGTCAGTCAACAAAGAAATTAGCAATGGTTTAATTATTTATTTATAAAGTTGTTAAGATTAATAAGAATCAAAAATAAGCCAACGTTGTTTTCATTGATAAATTTCCAATAAAACTTTTAAAATTTATTTTACAAAGTTCGCGGCCAATAAAAATCGGCTGCCCCAGGCAGCCGTCTAGTTTACCTAACAGACTCGGTTCAGTCCCTGGTTGCACGCCCGACTGTACACCAGAACCCCATTCTTCCTCGTGGCTCAGTAATGTCTGTCAAAACAAGGATAAAAAGCAGAGTCTAAACATAACAACTCTTATAGCATAAACAACGAATAAATCCGGTAGACAAAATTAGCGCAAATTAATTAATACAGGTAATTGAATTTTAAAATTTATTTCACGAGCAAATTTACGATGTTTAATTAACGGAAATCCAGGCTGAGGCAAGTCTGCAGCTCCGTCACACTTAGGCAATGTTTTCTAAGGCTTACCCTATCTTTCGTTATAGGTTGTACGGCGCCCTTGTAGTGGTCAGGACCGCATTTACGGCGCCTTTTAAATCTGTGTTATTATTATTATTATGTCACATGTGATATTAATCATCATTGGCATTGCAAACCGCTCTGTCATCAGGCCATCTGGGTCGCCGCTTGTCAGGTGACTGTAATCTTGACATAGTGCCCCGAAAAGCCATTGAAACATTGGATCAATGCCGACAAGTTTTGGAAGAGGAAGCTTGTCTCACAGGTGTCACCGGTAGTTGTCGAAAGTCGGCGTCCAGTCTCAGACAAAAAGGCGAGGCTCTCACTATTGAGGGGACCGAAAGTTTCTATAGCGATTGGAACAGAAGTGTATTTCTATTATTATTATTATTATTATTTTTATTATCATCATCATCATCATCACTATTATTAATATTAATATTATCAAAAAATCAGGGGCATTGTTCTGGAATGGCTAGTCTTCGCAGATTATTATTATTATTATTATTATTATTATTATTATTATTATATTATTGTTTTTATTATTATTATTATCATTATTATTATTATTATTATTATTATTATTATTATTATTATTATTATTATCATTATTATTATTATTATTATTATTATTATTATTATTATTATTATTATTATTATTCAGTTCTAAAGTATTCCATAGGCCTATACCGCAGGTTTTTTTAAGTGTTTCATCTATTCCAGATATTCGTCTGTAAAGCGATGTTTTAGAAAGCAAATTGAAACAGTTGAAAGCAAGGCCGTTGTGTCTATTTTATAAAAAAATGTAATATGAGAAAACGAATAAATTGCTTTTAATAATTTCTCAGGAGTAGCCTAGTTCAGGCCAAGCACCCAAAGCCAGTTCACCTGTTAGTGAATCTGAATATTTGCGATCCAGTCATTTTCTTGCTTACTATACAGGAACAGCAGTGAGCATTTGAGAGTAGATTATGTGATTTAAGTAATTACTGGAGCAAACATGAGCTCTGTAACTCAAGAGGAATCATTTCATTGCTTCGAACTCGTCGGCGAATCTCTTCTAATTAAAATGCATCAGACTATAGACATCATATATCATCTAATTTAATTATGACGTTTATGCATCAGAAACAAGTAACAATCACATTCGACAGTTGGTCAACAGCGTCACCTATAAAGAAAGACACTGTATAGTAAGGAGCAACCACTTGTCCTACAGAGTGCAGATCGTACGTTGTGAGATATATCCAAAAGGAAGAGAGCGTATGGCGGTTCATTATGAGTAAGACGATTTCTCTGATGGCATTCAATTCGATCCGTCTTCTGATATCAGTTTCTTTCATAATCTTTCCCTTCATCCGCATGAACTTTTTTCTTCAGATGACCTGTTTTCTTCCTCTGCTGCCGGAACTACTTTTAGTCGTCCATTCTTTGTATTTTTCTCACATCGTTCTCTTCTGCGTTCTCTTCCTTCTCATTCTCTCGTCTCCCTTTACTACTTCTTCCTCTCCAATTTGCTTGTTTTTCAACTTCTCTCCTCCTTCCCCTCCCTCCGCTTCTTTCCCTTTCTGGCTTCCTCTTCTGATTTCCCTCTTCTTCCTTCCTTCTCAAATTCTTACTTCTCCTTATCTTCCTGCTCGTCATTTTTTCATTTTTTCTTCCATCGTGGTTATCTCCTTCGCCTGTGGATAAGCTGGTCCCCGTTACTTCTCCTTTATGGGCGCTGTCGAAATGCCGAGGTCAAGATTTTACGATATACGATTCTTCTTTGTTTATCTTCCTGCTCTTATTCCTCTACCTTTGTCCTCTTTGTTGAT
Organism: Bimastos eiseni; assembly: GCA_959347315.1. NCBI lineage: Eukaryota > Metazoa > Annelida > Clitellata > Crassiclitellata > Lumbricidae > Bimastos > Bimastos eiseni. Next base: position 27,376,836 of record OY365807.1, read on the forward strand.
CTTCCCTAGCTCATTCGTTTTCCTTCTTCTCCTTTGTTTTTCTTTCTTCGCTCGACATCCTTCTCCTGCTCCTTTTCATTGGGGGAATCTGCCAGAAGTATGCCCCTCAGATACGCAGCTGGCAGCAATTTCCGTGTATCGTCTAATTCCATCGCCGTTCTGTCATCAATGTCCTTGTCATCATTGCCATCGTCGTCGTCATCATTATCATTATCATCATCCTGGGCGTCCTTATTATAGTCACTATTCATCACCCGAACGCCTTCTTTGTCTTCAGCCGTCGACGTATAGACAACACAGCGTCGTTCGTTATATGACTTGTAATTTATGGATGTCCCACTCGTCCTTCTCACAAAGTGAATTCTGACGATTTATATATACATATATATATATATATTACATATATATATGCAATGCATAAACATAGCGGTCATTGAATATATATATATTTATAAAACAGAAGAATATGACATAGTAGAGTACAGACATAATAGGGTACTGACAGATGACGCACGAACCTTTATATGCCACTAGACTTTTTTCATGCTCTCGGCAATAGCACACATAATATCATTTACACTCGTCAGGTCATTCATGCTCTCAGGCATCTTCTGTTTCCAAGCGAGTCTTTCTGCTCGTTCTAACTGATACTACTTCTCTTCAAGATCGTTTGCGCCTAGCCGAGAGGGCCTTTCATCTGAGAACTATTATTGGCAGAGGAGAAGGCCTGCAATAAAAGGCCAATGGACGAAGTCTCTGACCTTGCTTATATACCATAATTCTCCACTGCTTGTACTCTGGACGTGCTAATCCCAATCCTGGATAAAGGAGGAGGGCGACGTTAATCATCTTTGTTATCACCTAGCGTCGTTAAACTGCAACTAATCAACGTCGCCTGCGATTCCTCATGCAGCCCGATGGACCAGTGCCATTAAAAAATTGCTTACTTATCTCAAGATAAGACTTTTGCATAAAATTGTAAACCTTTCTATGACAAATATCAGACAAAAAATATATCATACAATAGTGGGCGATATGTAATTATAGCTAGTTGGTGAAGGAGGTGAAGGGTCAACAACTGATGACACCTGAAAATAATGAGAAAAGTCGACGACTCGTGACACTTTATTCTGTGTCATCATCACAATATCTTGCAATAACATTAAAGAACTTCATTGATTCGATCTTTGTTGCTCCTCTAACAATCCTCATTTATGACTGATCAGCCTCATTGATCACTTCTCTTTGAGCGCATCCAATTTAAAGTTCTCACTTTCGTCTTCAAACCTCATCTGGGTCTTTCTTCAAACTACCTTTCTCGCCAAATGTCCCATTCCCTTTCTGCCACGTCACTGTGTCCTTTCCAATCTCCAGATCGACCTATTGTCCTATTCGTTGCTCGTATTATGACCGTGCACAATAGCGAAATCCAGGTCCTTTGTCTGCATTTGTCCCTCTCTGTAGAATGCATTTCCCTTTTTACTCTTAACCTCTTTATTCAAAAATATTCCTTTTTCTAAGAGTACTGGGAGCGCATCTGTAGGGTTTGTGTCGTGAGAAGCGCTATGCAAATTATCAGATACAATACAACACATTGCAATAGTCTGTCGCCCTATCTGATTATGGCTTGAATCACACACACACACACACACACACACACACACACACACACACACACACACAACATACGTTGCTTGGAGCATGCATCAGAAAACGTACACCAAATAAACCATCGTTGTCTGTTCCTCTTCTCTACATTTCACTAAGGTTTCTAATTTCCCCTGGAATCTTTATTTGCCTGAGAAGCGATGTTTGAACAAGCGACTATGTGCGTCTCTGCTGCTCATGAATGTAATCTGTAAGTAAATAGGACGAGAAGACTTCGACGAATGAGGTTGATGTAGCAAGCTTGCTCACTCGAATGACGAATCAGGGTCAATGGACAATATGATAAATCTAATCCAAACGGCGTGTCTCCTCAAAGTTAAAAGGAGCAGCATTGAACTGACTGGTTACAAATAGTATAGACCAGAGAAACTGATACAGGAAGTTGGAGTTGTTGGTTTTAAATTAGAAAAACATATCTACATTCGTATGTATTATTAATTCAAATTGTTACACCGCAATATAAATTTAGACGTATGGAGCAATGCTCATTTTACCACCGCCACTTAGCGAACGAAAGGTTGAGTCGACCTTTGGGAGGAGAAATTAAATCGATTTCGTGCCCATGCTGATTTCTGTCCTTCGTACAGGTTGTTACCATTCACATAATATAACTTCATCAGAATCAACGTGCTTAGTAAACACGTTTTTAGATTCACATAATTATGTGAATGTTGGATATCAGTTGCTGCTTAAGCGTTTCATAGAGGAAAAGGAAAGTACTTCTACCATAGTCTATTCTAACTTATATTATATCAGGCAATTTCGAGAATCTGTCTTCCCTTCTTCAATCGCTCATTCGTTCACCACATCTGCTTGCTGATTCCAGCTGTACGTTTCCGGTTTAGCCGACTTTCATGATTTGCAGTCAACCAGTCTTCGTCTGCGCATTCGTTGTTGGTTTCGAACCCACTTCACGCTGTATACAAATTTTTCGATGCACAATGGTCATATTCTTTTATCGCGAATAATTTCTTTCAGATCAAACCTTTCATCCTCCTATGGCCTATTATATCCTCCACCAATTCCAAGCTTGCTACAACCGACAACCCGTTATAACTGCATCTGAGGCTCGTTATTTCTCGACTATCGAACGTTCTTGGTCCGATGGTTCGGGATAAAAAAATGCATTGCTCAGTTCTTTAATAGGTTGCATCGTAGCTTTAATGCTCTTAGGTTCTGAACTAAAACTGGTTTTATGATGGTTAGTAAGTGGCCTGACCTCTGCTGTCTCTGATAAACCGGATATCAATAAGATTCAGTGGGAAAGCAAACGATACAATCTATGTTATACATTCCTAGAGACGTGCATGGACAGTTACTGGCGACGTATAAGCGTGAAATGAAGCTGGAAAATTAAACCAGTAACCAACAAATTTAAACTGGTTGAGATGCGTGATGTGCAAAGAATTGTAGATTCATATTAGGCATCAGTTCATGAATTTCACCATAAATATGGCTTAGTAGCTGCGATTATCACTTCGACCACCATCACAATCGCAGTCATCCCATCGCCACTACTACACCAATCAACAGTACAACTACTTCTTCCCTTACTACCACTGCACCTTCCATCACTAGTATACCACAGCCACCACCACTACAATCACCGCCAGTACTTCCAGTATTAGTGTACCATTACTACTACCACTAATACAAGTATGTTGATAATTGTTGTTGTCGTTGATGTTGTGATCATAACTAATAAGAGTCGGCTTATTATAATTCAATGGCGATGGACATCACTTTATGCTAATGTTGAGCCGCGCAGTATTTAAGCAATTTGCTGCTAATTAGGAAAGAGTAACAAAGAGAATTACTACTCTGCAACTCTGCTGATGCAGAGTTATATCTAGCTCACCTCAGAGCTCAGGGTTTCACTCCTCATTCATGAGATCTTTGAGGTTTCATTTGACGTTTCGGTTAAGTTAAGCACAATCTTGATTGATGCATTAGGAATTCGACAATGACACGACTGAGGACGTATACTATTAAGGGCTTCATCCCAACTGTAAACAGTGCGCAGTTGGCGTGGATTAACCTCGTCAGAAACGATGTTGACGCAGAGTACTGGCTGCTGTTTGCTTAGACATGTGGCGAACACTGCGATTGGTCGGCTCTTTTAGAACACGGAAATGAATTATTGCTGGCACTTAATGTCCTTAAACTCTTTCATCTATATTCCTTAGTTTATTAGGAGTCGGTTCCCTGAATTGGGTCGGATGCCAATCATCGTTGACGCAGCGGCGGCGGCATGCATCGTCGGTTAATAAACCTCATCGAAACGGAAAGTGGGTCTCGTTTTATGCAGGTCGTTCGGTGGAGCAGAGTTGGTTGGCAGGTGGTTGATTACTGGTAATGATGATGTTGTAGTGACATCCGACTGGGCGAGAAGGGAGAGGAGATCTCGAATGGCACGCACAGAGGCGAGGCAACCTGGACAGTGCAATGAAGGGTTGATAGTCACAAATAATAAGTACGGAGTAGTATAGATGGTTGCTGTCAGAAGGGAATGAGACCATTTTCTAGTGAAATATTTGATCCATCTGGAGATTGACAGTCTTGCTAGTGTCATTTGAATTGGCGAAAGATCCTATGTTCGGGTAAAGGCTTCTTTAGCGGCCTCTTTATCAGGCGAAATCAGACCTCCGCTTGGCCAGACCTAAGCCAAGCATAACGTACTTTCTTTAGCGAACCTCGCGTAGAGTCAGCTTCGCTTCTAATAGATGATGCGTACTCACCGATGGTCCGATGGGTGGGAACAGCTACTGTGTAACAGAGCAACACAAATTGCGTTGTTTCAAGATTTAATTGACTTTATAAAGCTCGTTTCAGTGTCTTCCACAACTAGTCAGGATAATTCCCCAGCCGTATCCTGAATTAAACATGCAGAGTATTAAGTCGAACTCCCAACGGACAGACTCTGATCCATTGGTACTCTGATTCATTGGTACTCTGATCCATTGGTACTCTGATCCCCTGGTACTCTGATCCATTGTTACTCTGATCCATTGGTACTCTGATCCATTGATAATAGATCAGAGTTGAACTGACCTAATACACGACAAACACGAAGAACATCATCATCATCATCGTCGTCGTCGCCATTGTCTTGGTACATCAGTCCCATTTTGTACTCGATGTGTGAGTATTGAAACCCAATAAGTGAGATAGGTAATCTAATCTAGTCTATTTATATAATAATATGATGTAATATCCAATCCAGTGTCAATGTTAGAAATATGAGTTTGTTATTGTAGCCATATACAACAGTAAGGGAGTTATGAGATGGTGGGAGTAATTGGAAGGGAAAGCAAGGAAAGAGAAACAAAGTGCAAGAGGTTTATGAACCAGAAGTTTCATGTATGAGAATAGAATAGAAAGAGAGAGAGAAAAGAGGTATAAGATGTTAGAGAAATTGCGAGGCATAAGATTGGAAGGCTTAGAAGGCTGGGATGCATAATTATTAAAGAGTAAAGGGTGATTGGGAGAAGAGGGAGCAGGAGTCTATACAGAGAAACGGAGAGCAAAGGGGGGAATTGTGGATGCAACACAGCGAGAATGAGAGATCGGGGAAGAGATGGAGAGATTTAATTGGAAAAGAAAGGGAAGAACGGATTAATAAGAGATGGAGAAAGCGACTGAGGCCATCACGTTTTGATGAACAATCATGCGGGTGCTCTGTGTGCGATAGGCTGCTAAAATAGATTTTATTTCATTACATTATCTTAGTATTGTATTGCATTTCCGTTTATTCCAAATTCGACTCGACACGATGCAGCACCTTACAAAAGTAATTCCTTGAATTTATGTTTGCATGAGATAAAGCGATGGTATTAAATTATCCAGAATTTGGATATCGGGTGTTACCTGGTTGTAAATTATCGATTAAATGTTTAGTGTATGCTTGATTATTTTGTTACGTATTGGGAAATGCGCGCAGATTAATCCAGTATGTGACTGACCGCTTCCAGCATTTATCAGCTATTTAATTACTTTCTATAGATTACAAGATTAGTACATCAATATGCGTGTGATGTGTTGTAAATAGCGAAGGTACTTGAGCATTCAGATTCCGTTAGATTGTCATAAACATCTAAAGATCATTTTAAAAGTTTTTCGATTATTCATCGATTTATAGAAGCAGGAAGCATGGTTGATTTTGCAGCATATAAGAAAGTTCATGACCTCTATAGCTATGGCTTGAATTCAACGGTTTGCGTGACTTATGTAATTGGCTGCTGACGAGGAACGGAAGGAGGAAAGAGCGACTGTGGCGAAGCTATTCTTAGTTTCGCCATTCTATGATTAATTTTCTGCACCACGACAATTGCAATCTTTGAGTCACGAAGAAAATTAATGCGAAACTGTCCATGGAATATCGATGATGCCCTGAAAACACGACAGACAGACAGCGGAGACACTACACAGATAGATATGCAAGTGAATAGACAGGCTGACAGACTGACAGGCAGTCGGTGACTGACAGACAGGCAGACAGACAAACAGATAGATACAGCAACATTGTAAGAGAGGGAAACGAGCAGAAAGGAGGCAGATCGGAAGCTATAGGCAAATAACGAATCATTGCAGAGAGACAGACAAAAATGCAAGAAAACAGGGGAGGAGGAGGAGTAGGTCGTGGAGGAGGAGAAGAAGAAGAGGAGGAGGAGGAAGAAGATGAAGAAGAAGATGTGATGATGATGATAAAGAAGCAGAGAGATAAAATCACTATTACTACTACTACTACTACTACTACTACTACTACTACTACTACTACTCCACCTACTACTCCTACTACTACTACTACTATTACTACTACTACTACTACTACTACTACTACTACTACTACTACTACTACTACTCCACCTACTACTACTACTACTACTACTACTACTAATAATAATAATAATAATAATATAATAATAATAATAATAATAATAATAATAATGATGATAATGAGGATGATGATGATGATGATGATGATGATGATGATGATAATAATAATAATAATAATAATAATAATAATGATAATTAACAATTACAAACATAATAATAATGACAACAGCAATCTTCATTGTGCGCGCATTAATCGCGCGTTAATCACGCGCCTGTTCCTAGATGACTCATAGCAATCACTCGCCACTAACTGTTGGATGTGTTGTGTTTATCCCTTACGTATACTGAGACTCGTAGCTACATGAATCTCTTCAGATCAGTCTAAGCCGCACAGCTGTCTTGATGGAAATATGTCTGTGAAGACAGTTTAAGTGCATTGTTGAAAGAGCGCCAAAGAACTTATTGATAGTTTGTTAAACAAGTCGTAGATAGATTCGTAAGTGTGAAGAATTTAACTCTGCACTTAGAATGACGGCGTACTGTTGATATTAAACCAATTGTATACAGTTTTATCCACTTTACCAGAATCAAAGACAGTGCATTATCTCGTTCCCGAATATTCATCCTATAATCAGAATTTATGGAAAGTTTAAGTCTTCAATGCTATCAAATTTGAACGACTTCGCTACTTCTGCTGGTTAAATCCGGTTCTGGGTCAGGTGCTATACAACATAATTTTTATTTTGTCGCATTAGCTGTGGTCTAGTCAAACATGTTCAAACTCTTTGACGCTTCATAATGTTTGACTTCGTGATACCAACACGAAGTGAGTTACGTTAATCAAATCAACTTGAGATCAATTCATCTGCCACAGATGATGTCTTGCAGCCGTAGGGACATAACGCCTAAGTCTGCAAAAGTGACGAATGTACAAATGTAGGCTGCTATGATCTAGGTTACAGCATCCAAATTCCATTAATGACGCATATTAGAATTACAAATAGCAATCAAGTTACGAATAACAATGAAACGCAAATGTTAGTGTTATTAATATAGTTCCAGTGATGATTGTCGATCAGTGCTTCTCCTAGTGATGCAACTGTAAATAAGAGCAAAAATTACGAGAGACAGGACGGAGAAAGGTTGCAATGCGGATGGAGAAGAAAAACAGTCAGTAATCAATCAGCAATTAATCAGCAATTAATCAGCAGTCAAACAGCAATCCACTCGATGACATCGGGGTCGAGTTGAGACCCTAGAATAAACAGCCGGGATGTGACACCGTTCATTACTCCACCGTGTCATCAGTCATGTCCATGGAACGTCACCTTCCGTCTTTACGAAATTGGTAATATCACTTGACCTGCTGAGTGCGATATGTCATTGGAAGCAGAGGGAGAAAGATCTGTCGACAGAAGCAAAATAGATTTCAGTTGGGACAGCCTGAGTCACAGGATTGAAGGTCACTCCACGCGCATTCTGTTATCTCTTACGGACAAATTCAATGAGTCATTCTTCGGCGATGCTTCTGAGGCTGCAGAACCAAACGAGATTAATTCTTTTAGAAAGACCCCGCTCGCCTGTCGCGATTCGTTTCGGTCTTCGATTAGATCGCGTTTTTCGATCACGAAACCAGAGATAATTCGTTTGCGATTGATCGCTTTGTTTGTTGCTGGTGTGAAAGAATAAAAATCGTTTTCGTATATACCGAGTATATGAACACGGTTTGATAAAGTTCCAGAAGAAGTCAGATAAGAGGAGAACAGATGAGGTAAGATCAATGATTAAATCCTGCTATACCGCATATTATACTCAGCAATAATAATAATAATAATAATAATAATAATAATAGTAACAATAATAATAATAATAATAATAATAATAATAAGAGTAATAATAATAAAAAATAACATTAATAATAATATCAATAATAATAAAACCATCTGCGAAGACTAGCCATTCCAGAACAATGCCCCCCCTAATTTTTTGAATCCCGAGGGATCATAGGTACCACGGGGAAAAAATTATAATAATACTTATAATAAAAATAATAACAGCATCAATAATAATAATAATAATAATAATTATAATTAAAATAATAATGGCAATTAATAGCAATAACAATGATAAAATAATGACCGTATTACTTACAGTAATAAGTTAATAATAATCATAGGGTCTCAACTCGACCCCTATGTCATCGAGTAGATGCGCACTGCTGACTGATTGCTGTCTGATTTCCAACCGCTCGCAATATAGAGACAACGGGTCGGTTTAACCCCTCGGCGTTGGATTTCATCAGCGAAGTCGGTAGCCGGATTTCTCTGTCAAGTGGCGACAGACGTGAGACGACCTATCTCTTTCAGCGTCTTTCTGTTTGTATCCAACGCTACAACTTAGTTTTAGCGTTTCACCTTTCCGTTGACCCCAGAGCACGAGGCCTGACCCTCCGGACAATAATATTAAATCTCTATATTAATTATCTCTAAGCCCATTGGGAACAAAGTACCTCAGGGCATAAATAATAATAATAATAATTATAATAACAACAATAATGGACTTAGGCCCAGAGCCGTATTAACCCATGGCGAAACCCATAGGCTTAGAGCTTCTTTTGGCCCATTGAGAATTGACATTTCTAACGGCCTTTCCAGTTCCACCCACGAATTTAACGCTCTCACTTCGTGTAATTTATTAAAATAGTATTTAAAATAAAGTAATAGATGGGGTAACAAAAAATAATTTCATCTTGTCAGACAACCACAACATGTGCTTCCAGCATCTTCTGAAGTGCAGCTAACAAGTGATCGATGATCATTGATAAACACCGTGACCGTAAAATTCTCCTTTCCAGAAAAAGTAGTATTTTCAGAATTGCCACCATTTCACCTGAGCTTCACACTACTTTGTTTCTCCTTTTTACTCCAGCTCATTTTCAAGATCAATTTTGATCTTCCCTTTCTCCTCAAAATCCTCAAAAGTATTTCTTAAACTGGCGACGTAATAATTATTCACAGCTTCGTTCAGATCCCTACTTTGCGCTCTGCAGCTTTATTCTTGTCTGGTGAAATCTTTCCGTGACGACAGACCTGAGCACCAGTAAGATGCAATTATTCAAGGTATCGAACTTGGATAAATTGCCCTTGCCTCTTGTCGTGCTTTGGCTGCTTCACCTAGGTTTTCTGTAAATTGCTCTAAAACCATCCTTTTTCATATTCACAGTTGAGTGCCTTTGAAGCATTAGCTAGAGTGCGCAAACCATCTATTCTATAGTGGCACTCAGGCGTTTGACAACAGGCAGGCCACCAAGAGCAATGACTGTAAGTTCCCACCGATGAGTTTATGCACTGAAAGGCAGTAGACCTTCTCTACCTATTCAACAAATCATGAAGCAGCGGAAATGTTGTCCACGGTAGGATGGCCAACCAGGTTGAGCGAATGGGCAAACCAAGGAATGTAGTTGGCAAGAGAATTCGGTCCCTGAATTCTTGCATGCAATCCCGAGTATTTGCCGCTCATATTTACCGCATTTTCATATGCTTCGAATCAACAGTCACTTAACTTAATCTGGTGCTTTTTGTAGGCCTAATAAGTGAAAATACTGTGTTCGAGGACTCTGCAGCACCGTGACCCTTCATCTCAATAAACTGTACAAACCTTCGTCGTCTGTCTAAAGCGATTATCGTTGTAGACAGACGACGAAGATCGTGCATAAATTGCCGCAAAGATTAAAAAGAACTGGATATAAAACTAGATAATTATATAATTATAGATGGGGCCCACGTTCGGTTGCATTTGAATATCCACCGAAATGATGATATGGATCTGATTGGCGTCCAGCAACTTATGCTACGAGTAAAATATCTAACCACAGCTGTAATTTGTAAACCGGCCATGCTGCATGGACCTCTGACTCTGGTGGACCCCTAGTCAGCCGTATGGATAATACGGCCCTGCTTATGCCGACAATTGACTAATAATGGACTTAGGCCGACATCTGACTAAGGCAACAGAAGAAACGAAAGAAACGATATTTTTATTCCAGGGACTCTGAGTTGTAATCCAATGCTTAAAGGCTGTCGCTTTTGCCCTTTCCTTTATTGATCGCACGACTGAATATGAAGAGGGGTAACGGTCGAAGAGAGGTAGCCGTTCCAGGTGCGCGAGATAATTAATGTTGAAGTCCCTTGGAGAACTTCAGTAGGCTTACCTCAGGGCATTATAAAAAGTAATTATAATAATGATAATATTGACATCAGTAAGATAATGGTAATAAGCACTTGGAGCGCCTCATGACCTGCGCTCATAATTATGATAACGATAATGATATTGATAATAATTATAATGATGATGATGATGGTGATGATGATAACAATAATAATAATAATAAAATGACAATAATAATTATTAATAAGCTAATTATAATAATAATAACCATCTGCGAAGCTTAGCCATTTCATAACATCACTCCCCTGTTGTTGTTTTGAATCCCGAGGGATCATATGTACCTCGGGGAACAATAATAATAATAATAATAATAATAATAATAATAATAATAATAATAATAATAATAATAATAATTACAACAACAATAACAATAGTTATAATAATAATAAGAAGAAGAAGAAAAAGACGAAGAAGAAGAAGAAGAAACAGCGCTTATCTATGGCTGTCCTGTGTTTCAATGCAGTAAGTTTTGTATCAACTATATTTAACCAAAGAACCAATTGTGAAGTTGGATCCGGGGCAGGGTCTGAATTTGGGGGACATTTTGAGGTTTCTATGGATCAACGCAAGTACAAGGAACGGTTTTATTTAGACGAGGAACAATTATTAGGTGTCTTTAAGGATTATGATCATTTAAATATTCTGATGGCCAATTGATCTAAGTATCAGAAAAGACCTTTATGTATACGTTCGTAAATAAAATAGAATAGAGTTGTATATTATTGTTGACAGTTGATTCGGTTGTTGTACCTGTTTCATAAGAGAAAGCCTATCTTTGAGTAACGCATGCAGTTTGTCCATATCTCTCCAGGTATATTTTGTTTAAATTTAATTTGGCAGAAATAGGAAAGGAAATTAGTCCTACTACTGTTGTGCGAGTATGCGTGCTGTGTGTTAACGTTTCCAGCGACTGAGTAGCCGTCAGGGTCCTGCTCATTCAAACAATTATTCTCGGGTTTCTATTGGTTAGCGTGATAGACTGTCAGCTAGGAGGTTGAGGTCTTTAATTCCCATCAGAGCAGAAGTGACCTCTGACCTCATAGCTGTCAGTTGGAAGACGTGGTAGTGAGAACGAAGCCTTGACATCTTGCATCATATTATGATATGCCTGTGAATTATAAATGAAATCGCTCAAACTTCGTATTCAGGTCTGTCTCTAGGAGTTGGCTCCAGAGACTGGTCCTCTGCTTCCTCTGCCAGTTGAGTTCTTTCGTCAAATCTACAGTTATAGAAATAATTATTATACACGAGGCCATGCGTGGTGAATATTTAAGTATCCATGATGCCATTAAGTCGCATATGTGTATGCACCAGAAATGATTTTCCAGTCATTTTCGCTGTCAACGATTCCATGACCTGCTGCCTATCTCTCTACAGTCGAGAATAAATAATTAGTCAGATGGCGTGCATGTCCACACGACCTGAAACTCAACACTCACGACCTGCTTGAGAAAAAACAGCTTATGTAATATATTCAAATATTTTAAAATATATGCGCACATATAGAGGCTCCATTACTGTAATTACTATATACAGTGTAATACTTTAAATACTACTATATACATAATATGTCACATGCGCTGCTCGTACACAGTTGACGGCTTTATGGGTATAGTCTGCTGGGCTGTCATTAGAAAGGTGAGCGATTCAAATCTTCGCAGGGATAGAAATGCGTTTCGAGAATTATGCCCCACTTACTCATCGGCAATAAAACGAGTAAACTGACCGTGCAATATCGATGGACGTATCAGCAGACGATGAATTAAGAGGCCTGAATAGCCTGCTTCAAATGCAGCTCCTCAGAAAAGAAAGTCACTATCATTCATACCTGCAGATGTCTCTCGGTTCAGTCTCGGAGTTAAACGTTGGAGACTATGTTGCCCCTATTCAATTGTTAGACGTGCATGTGGATGTACAAATGGTTTCACATTCGTGGACTATATATTAAGTGCCATTAATTGTGCTGTTAACTCGTTCAAGGGTTAATCATCGTGCTTTTCAGCCGACGATGACGACGACGACAACAACGATGGGGTCATAATGAGTTCATGCAGGTTCGAAGATTAGGTCAAGGCGAATCTCATTGGGTGCTTGTTCGGATTGGTCCCTGGAGCCATCCACCGATCCATCAGAGAGGAAGGTGGATGAAGGATGAACCGATCAATGTGTCTTCGGCTGCTCTGTCTGTTGAGGCATTCAGTCAATCCTTCCGAATATTCCACGCCATCGTTTCATTCATGTCATAGGGCATATTTTAGGACGATACAGATTATGTTATCAATATGATATATATAATATATATATGTGATTTCGTTATGTTGTGTCTTGAACTCCCATCAGATCTCTCTGCTCGTCCTCCGATCTCGCCTTTTAAACCAGCATCTCCTCTGCCTATGCTTTCATCTTTCACTTTCCTATCATGTCGAGATTCTACGCCTACTCTATACCAGACGACTACCATAAATCCCGATTTCCATCGTAGCACTCTCTTGGGCTTGACCTCTTCTCGGTTTGACCTCTCCTCGGCTTGACCTCTCCTCGGCTTGACCTCTCCTCTCCTCGGCTTGACCTCTCCTCTCCTCGGCTTGACCTCTCCTCGGTTTGACCTCTCCTCGGCTTGACCTCTCCTCTCCTCGGCTTGACCTCTCCTCGGCTTGACATCTCCTCTCCTCAGATTGACCTTTCTCCTCGGCCTGACCTTTCCTCGGGCCATGGCACCGTAAAGGGCAAAGGTGTACTCGATCTGATACAACACCTGTTTATAATGTAACGCGAAAATTGTGTGACGCTGAGAAATTTATATTGGAAGATTTACATTCATACAAGTATTTTTGATGCGATATATCTTCGTTCTGCGCAACATGTGACATAGCGGACGACATAACACAAGTTGAAGACGTGCTTTGTGGTTTATAGATGACGTCGTGGTCACAGCGTCCATTTTCTTTATGTCTCCTGCTCCAACCAAATAATATTATCACCGTTTCCCAATTGTTCAAATGTAAATGTCCTTCTGATGCGATCGTTAGGCATCGGATGCTCTCGAGTCCGGAACTCAGCCTCATTTCCGTTGCAATCTTGGGTGCAATTTATTGTCGCGTGCACTTTCACGCAGATTCTTCTCCTATCCGCTGACAATAATATTGCCAAACTATATCGTCAAATATGTTTTAAAAGCCGCCACTGCTGTTCCGGATTTATAGAAATCATTTTAATGGAGCAATCATGAAAATAAGCTGATAAAGAATTTGAAGCGTGGTTCTCATTATTTGTTACTTATTACTTGGAATTTATTATTAATAAGAAAGCAATTTGCTTAGATTGGTAGACAACAAGACAACATTCGGTTAGGATGGACGAATGGACGATTGAAACGAATTGGAGCAATTCACTTACGTATAATTTACCGAATGATGGTTACATGCAGAGGTGTAACAACATTTGGAAATATGGGGGTATAATTCATAAAACATGGCGCGACGCGCCCTAAACGTTTCCTACACTTTTTTGTTCCCCCCAGAAATGTAAAAACTGGGATGGTACAAATTATCTTAACAAAAATCAACTTATGATAATTTCACAGAAATAAGAAATGCAGGATGCTCTTAATTAAGGTATACACTATAAAGTAATATTCTGTACAATATACAGTAAAATTGCACGAGAATGGATCTTTTCCATCATCATCATGAGGCTTGTAACAGGGTCATTGCAACAGGGTATGGGCTGGATGCCAAATTAATTTCGGCTTTACCTTACCGCAAGATTCATGCCAAGGTATAAGTTATTTGGATGTAATATTTTATTTGTATGTATACGGACATTTCTCTAGCGCCTTCACAATTATTACTTACTTAATATGACTGAGTTTTGATTAGATTTTCATGATTAATCAATGACTATAAACAACTATAACGTGAATAAAAAATGGTCGAGTACATATGGCTGGTGATTACAAGACAAATGTCAAAATTCAATAGGTAGATTATTAATTGGATAAAAAATTTCGGGATTTAGGTGGAAGAGCAGTACTTGAGCCAACCTTGAGAGTGTTATACCGGTATGAAGTACTTACAACATAATTTCCTTGGCCTATGCATATGAAGGCGGCATACCATTCCTCTCTTACCATCGGAGCTTCCCACTTGAAGGGTTAGGTCAGTGCAACATTCGCTTATTGTCAGATCACTTGGTTAACACATTGCAATCAATAGCAGAAATTAACTTAGTATTGCCAATTTATAAATGAGGGAGCTTTTTCTTTCAGTTCAACATCCTGGGGCGTCATGTCCAACGGGACAACTTAGATTCGTAAATTGGATTTTCAGGATAGGGTTTATGTCATGCTTAGATGGCAACTGGAATATATGGAGTCACGATTAGAAGTCTCGGATGATGGCAAGAAAGAGCGATCGTGCACGAGACTTACGTAGAACTACAGATCACCACAGTCTTCACCAGACTCCATCACCTAGAGCTCCACGCAAGTCTTACATGCTTGAAACTTCTCACTATAGAGTACTTGGTTAGGACTTAGGAGGTGCATGTTCCAAAAGACATTTCCAATCAAATTTGTGCCGTGGCATGGATATGAACCTTGACTTCATGCTTGTAGACCAACCACTATGGACTTTTTCTAGACTACTTTTTTAGGCAATGATGAATATTCTACTGCAAGAAATCGTCTGTATTTTGGGTTGGAACAAAGTGATACATTATAGATGAATGAATGGACAAACCCGCATTATACTCCTATGTAAACGACAGTTTTTTATACCCGCAATAAGTAAGATCAAATCGTAAAACAAACTTTGAACTGTTGGAGGTTTATTTACCCACAACACTTAAGTAATTAAATATAAAAAGCGATTTAAAAAAGCAGAAACAAATAGAACAGATTTTGGTGGCACTGACGAGCAATGAACACTAAAACTGGGAAGGCTTCCCCCCGTTTCGAAACTGGAGGCGGTGCCTCATGCCCTCGCTTGTTACACCCACGATTACATGGTATTCTAGGGCAGCAGAAATCATTTGCAATATTTCTATATCATGCAGAATAGTAATTTATTTTAAAATGGAAAGTCGTTCATTTGGCTTTGTTCAAAATAATGCGGAAAACAATGATTATTGTATTCTCTGCAGTTGTGAACATGAAGTTTTCCATCTGACTGATATCTGAGAGGTTGTAAAGAGGAGCCATAATGTTTTCGTGATTATTGTGTCAACAATTGGGACCAAGTGCCTCGTTAACGGTTTGCGTTACTTTTTGTCTAAGCACCAACCTTACTTGTTCACTTGCCAGCAAGACAACTAGGCATTCTGTCGGTCTGCAACAAAGATATTATCATTTTATTTACAGATCGACTGGGAACAGACAAAGATCCAGACCATGTCGAATTGGCGATCTGGTAAATTACTATCAACAGCCGCAAGCGATTAATTCGTTGAAATTCGTTGCTTACCTTTCTATTTAACATAACAACTGCCCTGTGGCTCAAACAAGCACAAAATCAAGCGGCGAATTGCTAAACGCTAGCTAATGAATGAGATTCTTGGATACAAACATCCGGCGTTTTACAATTCATCTGAATACCAAATCAAGGCTCAAACGCTGGACATGTCGGGATTTTCGATAGATAAAAGACACGTTCGATCGCAACAGATTTCATAAATAAGGAACAGGTTACACTTCCAGATCATGTCCCTCAGAAGAGTATTAAGAACATATTATGGACACTGCTATACGTTCAGATGAGTGAATTCGTCTCCAGAGGCAAAGCGAGACAGAGAGAGAGAGACATAGGTGGGCATGCAGAGAAACAAAGACAAAGAGTGTAATTGCAGGAATGGAAGTAGTAGAAATGGTATTAGTGTAAGCAATGGAAGTGTAGGCAGTAGGCCTAGTGGTGCTGCGATGACGGTGGTTAACGTGATGGTGACGGTAGAGGTGGAAAATAATGGCAATGATAATTGGTTGTATCATCCCAGAAAAAGCGATTGCCTCGCATCAGCATCCGCATTCTGATGATAGCCAGCTGCCCATATAGCTCTACTGCTGCAGCTGTTGCGCTGGTTGATCAGGTGCGCATGCGTCGGAGACATTTCCTGCTTGGTTGTATTCAAACAATCTTCAGATGAATTCTGCAGAGACTCGATTTTTTACTTGGTTGTCATATCTTAATCTCCATATTGATTTCTTGCCATTCGCCAATCTATCACAGATGTCACATTCTTAAACTTTTGTGACGTATTATTTTGGATTTTGTCCTAAATCATTGCAATCATGAAAACCATCGTCACCACCACCATTACCCCCACACTACTACCGTAGTCGTATTACCATCACCACCACTGCCACATTACTACTACCATCACCACCACACTTCTACCATCATCACTACCATCACACTACTACCATTGCTTCCCCACTATTGTTACTACTATTACTACTAGTCTGTCTTCATTAGAGTCCCAATGTGAGACGATCGCTTACCGCATAAGCTGCAGTCCACACCTTTATCTCATATGCCATTTACACCCAATTGAGCTCCTCTCTTATCTCGACATTGCAGTCAGCTCTAAATCCATCCGTTCCTCTGATCGGCCGCATCAAACAATCTGGCCAATGTCTCCGTTTACATATATACATATATATATTATATATATATATAATATATATATATATATGAAAACGAAACACAGCCTGCAGGAATTCTTTGTTTATAGTATATACAAATACGCATTGGATATATATATATACTCTCTCGTTCTCTGCGCTTGTTATCCATTCGTTCACGCATTGTGTATATCGATCCATCTCCAACGCGAGATTTCTCTAGCGCGAACCACCCATAGATCCAATCACAGATCGTTGTTTTTCTCTGCCTCACCTATTTTCGGCTGTATACATGAAGGTCCTCCGATCGGCTGCACATGGTATCATTGCAGTTCCTAGAACTAAGCCGTATAATATTACTACAGAAGTTTTATCGTTGGTGGCCCTGTATACATATGTACTGGAATTAGCTTCCTCTTAGAATAAAAAGTGAGCTAATAAGTCCGTTGCATATTTCTTGCTCCTCCGTAAGTGTTTGATCCGTTTTGTCTGATCATGGGTTGCAAAGCTGCTGGCGAGGTTTATCTTGAAGTTGCGATTTACAAGTCTCAATGCAAATCTCTTAAAATTACTTTGTCGAAGGCCACGTCAGGGAGACCAGCTTATTCCTATCTCCTATCTTTCACACCCTTGGCAACTCTATTTATTAAACATAATAGGTTCCTATTAAAAATTCATCAGAAAAGTTTACGTCAGCTAAGTCTGTTCATGTACAGATTAAAAAAATTATAGGCTATTACCAACTAGTTAGTTAAGCTGTTAGTTAGTTATAACTGTGACTCGTGTATAGTCTATAGCGCACTGTTGCCACTACGCTGAACTATTATTAGGGTGGCTCTACTTAGTGGGTCGTGCGACTCTTCTGGGCTCCCTATTTGCTACCAGCTGATGATTATCATGTTATGATGTGGACTTTTGTAAAATGATGAGAGCAAATGAAATGATTTTGATTTGATCGACGACGACTTTACTAGCCTACGTTAACAATCGTAGTAACAGTAATAGTAAAAGCAATGGTATAAAAATGCGCTTGCACAATGTCATGATGTTATAACTGGTATATGTAGATGTAAGTACCTTAGAAATTTATGTCAGTGGCGTCTGGGCTGGATTATCGATCAGTCATAATTTACAAGAGATTGTTTACTTTCCGGGCCTTTCATGTATAAGTCCTAGATAAGTCTTACTTATATATATAGGTGATAAATATAAGGACTATATACATGTCTGGAGATAGAGCATACATAAATATATTCTTTGCGAATGTCTAAACAGAGCAACGCTGTAAGTTTACATCACTGACAGACCCTGCAGACAAATGGTCGAAGTGTAAGAGGTGGATTATAGAGAGATGTCTGTCTGGTGTTGATAGCTATAGGTATTGCTTCTCTCTCTCTCTCTCTCTGTCTCTCTCTCTGTCTCTCTCTCTCTGCCTCTGCCTCTGTATCTGTCTGCCTGTCTGTCTGCCTGTATCTCTCTCCCCATCTATCTATCTATTTATCTATCTATCTATCTATCTATCTATCTATCTATCTATCTATTTATCTATCTATCTATTTATCTATCTATCTATCTATCTATCTATTTATCTATCTATCTATTTATCTATCTATCTATCTATCTATCTATCTATTTATCTATCTATCTATTTATCTATCTATCTATTTATCTATCTATCTATTTATCTATCTATCTATTTATCTATCTATATGTTATCTATTTATCTCTCTGTCTGTCTGTCTCTTTCTTTCTCCCTCCATCCCTCCCTCTCTATGCCTGTCTGTCTGACTATCTGTATATCTGTCTGTCTGTCTGTATATCTGTCTGTCTGTCTGTTTATCTGTCTGTCTGTCTGTCTATCTATCTATATAACTATCTATCTATCTCACTCTGTCTCTCTGTCTCTCTGTCTGTCTCTCTGTCTCTTTCTCCTTCTCTCTCTCTCTCTCTCTCTCTCTCTCTCTCTCTCTCTCTCTCTCTCTCTCTCTCTCTCTCTCATCACCAGCTTTTTCTCTCACGTAATTTCCTACTTTCTACCTCATTTCCTCTGTATCTCAATACATGAGGGTGCGTGAGGTCTTTAATCATTCCGTGTAGAAGGCCACAGCAGCAACTGTCCTTTCTAAATGATCTTATCGATATTCCAATCGACGATGTATAATTACTGACTGAAACTTAGCCGCAACTGAGACATCACTCACCGTTTTTAAGCTGCATTCGCTGTTATCTGGCACATTACCAAGTCTTTGCCTCACTGCGTTGTACTCACTAACCCAAATCGTTGTGTGTAGTCAATTGTATATGTCCAACTCCATGCTCACACTAGCACCCACCAACACACACACACACACCTACACACACACACCTACACACACATACACAAACACACACACATTTACACACAACTATACATAAAATAAGGATTTGTGTATAGTTTTGTATATAATGCTCGCCAGCACCAATCCTAATATAAATGTCATAATGTTGATATATTGGTTGTTGAAGCCACTCCTGTGAGCATAGTCTGCCACCCCATACAATATCTTGCAATAGTCTGCGTGTGTTTGCTTTGGCCTGCGTGCGCGTGTGCTTGTATGCTCACGTGTCTTTGTTTGTATGCGCGTGCGTTTCGGTGTGTGCTTGATTACATAGACATTCATCAAAGGCCTACAGGTCTTTTACATGAATTTTTCCTTATTGGCACTGATTCTCGCGCGTGTTCTGACAAAGACGTTTAACGAAGCGAGTGTAATTGTTGCGACTAGTGGCAGCGACACATCCCACAACGACGGCATTATAGAATAAGCCCAAAAGAAGCCCAATCACACGGCATTGTGCATCAGGCGTCAAGTGCGTGCCGTCGTTTGGCGCGTCGATGCATGAACTGAAGAGGCTGCCTACGTGTATATATACAACGACCGATCAGTTGAACCGAGAGCTACAGCAGCAGATACGAATGATGCGCAGGATGTAGCAATAGAAGAAGATGAATACGCAACAAGAATCGGATGTTTGATACACAGATGAGAAAGGCCATCAACAGAATCCACGCATCAAGGTATGACAACATCCTCATATTGTCTGTATATATGTTAATCGTCAGATTTAGAACATCTCCATCTCATCCAATCAGATCGGATCTAAGAGTTTCATTAGATTAGGCACATATATGCATATATATAAGCATATATATATATATATATATAAAGTAAAGGTTTGGACAGTGACAGAAAATATTGTTACAATATTTTCTGTCACTAATTCTCGTATTTAAACTTTAATATAATGAAAAATGAAAGGACGGAGGAAGTCTCGCTTATGTCTATACGCAATTCAAGAAATTCTACAGGTGCATGAGATTGAATTATGAATATAAGAGACAGAACTTCATTGTGGAATGTAAGTGTAAGTTAATTGGTATACGAGAATTAGCATGATGAGGCAGAGGGAATTATAACTAAGTCTTAAAAGCAGAAGGAATCAGAGATCTTGAAGACTGCCAGTGTGAATTCACTGAATTCTATATAAATTTAGTAGTACCACAGTCTTTGTTCAGTGACGACTAAGGGTGTAAGCGGATTACGAGAACCTTATGTTATGGCTCAATGACAAATATACGCTGCAAGCTAAGATCCGCCGATGGCCGACGAGAAATGTTTTGTTACTTAATTATCTGAAACAATCAGAACAATTTTTCTTAAAAAATGATGTATAGCGCTTTTGCATTGAATTCTAAGTTTCATACAGAGCCGATGAATAGATTTGAGGAAATGGCTTTTATTATCGTTTACTTTTAAATAATGGCGATTAATAATTAGTATTAATAATTGCTTTTAAGGGTAATTGCGCTGCTCTGCAGGAGACCGACGCTCGAGTAGGCCACTCCGGAATTTACATTGCCACTAAATAATTAATTAATAATGAAGACCTGAGCGATCATGTACCTCTGAGAAAATAATAATAATAATAGTAATAATAAAAATAATAACAATAGTAATAATAATAATAATAATATAATTATTATTGTAATAATAATATAACAGCAACAACAATAATAATAATAAAACGAAAAATGATGATTTTACAATGAATAGATTTGTTGCTATAAAAATAATAATAATTGGGGGATTAGAACTACCTCGGAAATTATAGTAGTAATTATAATGACAATAACAATTTTGACCAGAGCATCTCCCAGTGTCCTAGTGGTCATTCGTCTTTTGGTCGTTGAGGCAAGGGGGCCTCACGACACCCCAAGAAATCGAGTCCCCGGCAACATTTATCAACAAATATGCGTTATCCAACCCATGGAGTGGATTGCATATGTCTCGATATTCTAGAAGGATGGAATGTCTACGAGGTGGACTCACTAACGGATAAATAATTGGTGCAAACTATATGTTATTACTTAGCTAAAACCTAATTTAGATAACCCATCACAATCATCTACGTCATTAAGATGATCAAAATAAATGAAGAAATCAGAAGCTAAGAAATTAGAAACGAGGAAATCAGAGACGAAGAAATTATAAACAAAGAAATAGGAAAAGGAAGAAATGAGAAACGAGGAAGACATAAGAGGCGAAATCACGAACGAGGAAGTCAAGAACGAAGAAATCAGAAACAAAGATAAAAATAAAATAAAAATCAGAAATACAGAAATCAGTAAAGTAGAAACTTGAAACAAAAAACTCAGAAACGATTAAGTTAGAAGCAAAGAAATCCGAAACGAAAAATTTAGAACGAAGAAATTATAAGAAAGAAATCCGAAACAAGAAAATCAGAAATCCAGAAATTGGAAGCGAAGTAAGCAGAAACGAGGAAATCAATAGCGAACAAATCAGAAACGACGATATGAAAAAAGAAGAAATGCAGAACCAAAGATGAAAAAAGAAAATCAGAAACAAAGAAATCGGAAACATAGAAATCAGAAACAAAGAAATAATGACCGAAGCAAACAGAAGCCAAGAAATTTGAAATGAAGATGTCAGAGACAAAGACAACACAGAGAAAGATGTCAGCAACAAAGAAGTCAGAAACGGGAAAACAGGAACAAAGAACGCAGAAACGAAGAAATCAGAAACTATCAGAAACTAAAAAATCAGAAGCGTGGAAGTCAGAAACGAAAGAGTCAGAAAAGAAGAATTCGACCAGTTAACACGATACACATGTGTACATTGAGAGTAGCATCTGACAATGCCATTATGCAGATGACATGCTATAGAGCGGTTTGAGCAGTTGTCAGAGTAAATCACGACTCTGATATACAAGCTGATATGATCAATGAACATGCACAACCACATTACAGCTAAACCATCGATTCACGAAACCTGTTTTGAGGAGATTCGATTGAAGACTGGCTACGGCGCAAGAGTCCACTCCACTCTCCTGCCAAAAGGAAACTTCGCAAAATTTTATGCGTATTTCAACAGCTTCGGTTGACTAAGTCCAACAAAATCGGCGTAGCTGGTATTAATGGCTTTCAGTAACACACAAACAGCGCATCAATGACATGAATATATATATATATATATATATATATAGCCTATATATATATATAGGCTATGCTATTTGTACAACCCATTATTGTCTATAGGCATATAGTGTACCTGATAATATCGTACCAATGTATATATTCTATATACCAATTACACCATGTAAGAGATAGACTATAGACCAGCTATTGTTGATTTTTGACGCTCAAGTTTGTATAGAATTTTTTTAATGCGTCTGGACATTTATATGGCGCCAAAAAGAAATTTCACAAAGGAATAATTCTTAGACGAATAGTCGTCTAGTTGAATGGTCTTCCGATTACAAACCAAACCAACTCCAGAACTACGCAACCTTCCTTTGCATATAGCGGCAACATGACTCCCATTGGCATTGTATACAGGTAGTATAACTCTACATTGACAATTACAGAGACAACATTGTCAGCTGGCAATATGAGAGCGACGCCATTAACTCATTCTTATTGCCCGTGACGATTAAAACCAATGCAAAGAAATGGACCGAATAGACCGGAGACAATCGATTAGTTACGAATGAATTGGCTCATGCTTCTGTTGCGGATAAATGACCGGATATTCCGGTTTATAGGACGCTTCAGTGCCCACTGCATTTCTTTTCCACTCGTTCCATCAAGCGACGCACATCCAGACAATGCCCTTAATTCATAAGTTCTATTGACCTCTACAGCGTTTACCCTCATACATGCATGGTGAGTCTGTAGATATGTAAATTTTGAGCTGATCTCATGTCTGCCATTAATTCTAATAAATTCGAATTAATTTGGAAATATTCTAGTCTATCTTTTTAACTATTCTAATAAAATGTATTATATAATATAATTTAAGCTAATATAAACCTAAGCTAGTGTAATATTTTTGATGAATATAAATCTTACATATTTAAAATTTCTATGACTCCCATTTACTTGACAGTATATAGATTATTTATAGGAGGTCTGAGTGTAAAATAATTGCAGGTTAATAATAGGTAACAGATATGACAAAGCACAAATATTCACACATTTGCATTGGCATATTATGAAGTTTACGCTGCTTAAATGCACCTCGTGAGCACAGGCTATATGCAAATGCATGAATTTATACAGTATATACGCATATATGCATGCGTGCATATATGTATGTTTATGCATGAACATGTTTATTATGCGCAAGTACAATGTGTTCATGCATGCATATGTATGATATATTCATAAGCTAAATATGCATATATGCATGTATGTTTGTTTGTATTATTTATATATAGGTATGCATGAATGTATATTTGTGATCAAGTACCCTGTTGGTATTCTATTTGTGTATTAAGCTCGTGTATTCATATATATATATATGAATATATATATATATATATATATATATTCAACTCAATTTTATTTGGTAACCAAAAACGTGAGAATATGACAAACAACAAGTTAACATAAATGAATATTCCGGTTACACAGAGGAACCTGACGGGGTCATAGACCCCGCTAATAAGAGGTCCCTATGTAGAATTTATAAACTGGCAATTGATGCCAATATTAATAAAATTCACATATCAGGTAAGTAAAATAAATGGAAGTTAATCTTAACTCACTGCATCCACATATATGTGT
Source organism: Bimastos eiseni (assembly GCA_959347315.1). Classification (NCBI taxonomy): domain Eukaryota; kingdom Metazoa; phylum Annelida; class Clitellata; order Crassiclitellata; family Lumbricidae; genus Bimastos; species Bimastos eiseni. The sequence continues at coordinate 27,401,309 of OY365807.1, forward strand.
GCGTGTGTTCGTGTATGTTTCCTGCATGTGTGTATGTATAAGGCCTAACATAGAGCCTTTGAGCACATCACTAAAGTAGCCTACTTAATGTGTATCCTCCACCTACATCGAAGTGTTTATTGCTGCTAGCGTTATGTATTTATCAGGCATTATATAGCGTCTCTTCAACAAAAAGTCCCTAGAGACGCTCATCTACGTCTTCCATAAAATGTATCATAGGCAGAATTTGAGGAAACGCTAACGAAGGAAGACGACTCATGCAGATGCGGAACAGGATTTTTATAAGGATTACAGGAAACCCGTTGGCTTCAGAGATGACTTATAGGATATTGAAAATAATTAATCGCAGCCTAATAAATGACTGACGGCAAACGGTAACAAGGGTGATGACGACGAAAGTATATATAGATCCATTTGAACTTTGTCGACTACCTTCGCGGTTTTGCGCCCGCTACTGGCTTGCTTAGGCCTGCTATACGGACGTTGAAATCCACGTTTTGTGGTTCTCAGTATAGGGTTCTTGTAGAAGCGATAAATATCAGGATTATTTTAATTTATTGATTGATCGATTGATGTATTGTATATAACTGATCTGACCTTTTTCTGAGGTTAGGACGAATGCATGCAAATATTTACATCCCGATCAGTCATTTTTTGCGTTGGCTGTGCAACGTATTAATCAGGCATTTCAAACAAAGACAAAAAAATACACTCATTGTCTAAACTCTAAACTGAATACATCAAAGCAATTCCACCTGCACGATATCAATAATAGAGTTACGGCAGCAGCTTTCGACAAGAGCATCACACATGTGCACAGGAAATTATAAACATATATATATAAACATATATATATGCATATACCATGTATTATAGGCACATAAAAAATATATACATAGGCCTGTATGTATTTATTGCTTCGTTGGTTTGACGGTAGATATGGTCTTTTGCATCTTCGGGTCACTTCGTGTAAAATAGCAAGGTGTGAAATGGAATCTGCAGCAAGTGCGCGATATGGGGCCATCCACATATTACGCACGCAGCGAGGAGGGAACTGGATATCGAATTTCGGCGATTTTGCGTACGCGTGTGCATGGTGGGGGAGGGGGTGGGTGGTGGGGGTGTGTGGGAGGGGGGAATTTCGTGTAACATTAACACTTTATAAAATGAAAGTGTTGTTGGTGTTTTATTTCTTCATAAGAGTTAACAAATTGATGCCTTTCAAAACTAAATAGCCTGTGGCAAAATCGATGTCTTATAGATGCCTTTAGTTATCTGACCTTTACAAAGGGAGGGGGCTGGAGCTCAGATGTACCTATACGCTTGTAGGGAGTGGGTCCACGAAATGTACGCGGTGCAACAGGGGAGGGGGTCCGATTTTTTTGCATACGTAATATATATAGATGGGCCATATATACACTCATGCTTACACTCGTACATATATACTCATGCATATAAGTATAGATGCTGTTATTCATATCGCATCACATGCATTCGATGAATTGGTGATTTAGGACAGGATTTGTGTTTACATTTACGAGTACGACGCCTATTCCTCCTCGCTTGTCCGGTCATTCTCTGCTGGTTGTATACCAATAATATATATATATATATATATATAAGAAGAGGATTCTGTCTGTCTGTGTGTCCTTGGCAGGAGATACATTTGTACAGTTTTACAGTATTTCACTCCAAACCTACACCGTTGACTCGGGGAACACTTGATAACGCAGTCCAGGGTTTCCTGAAGCCCGCTGACGCCGTATTCCACGTCTTCCGGGGCAAAAACCTACGGCACACTCTGACGCACCCATGAAAGCAAAGTTTTCTTCGTACACAAGAGAATTGGCTATTGCGGACTTTATTCGGTGTAGTGCCGGTGTTTTAGCTTAGTCTCCCTGACGTGGTTTTTGTACACAGGACTATGAGAAATTATCGAAGATTTACATTACGTTACAATGACTTTCGAAGAAATGGTCCATCTGAGCAAGCTACTGTGAAGTCAAGTTTGCCCAATCGGTCTGTACTATAAATACTATTTGTGAACGTATTTTGGACATTTCATAGGTTAAGTCGCTTTAATCGTTAGTATGTAATATATATCAGTCAGGATATCTCTAGTGCAAGGCGTGAGCGCAGCGCCGATCGATTTGTAGGCGCTTGCCGCAGCTGCTGTATTCGACTGTATCGCACCTGTGCTGATGTCAGATAGCGCGCGAAATTTGTTTTAGTTGTCGTGCGTTCGGTAGACCTTATGGAGTTCTTGCACTGTGTGCTGTTCTCGTTGATAATTGCAATTTATGTTGGATGATATTTTTGGTTGAAAGGAATAAGAAAAGTTAAAAGAAATCGCAGTTGTTTCTCTAGATTAGATATACAGTTTAAACAGTCGATCGGTAGTTAGGCGAAATTTGAATGTTGGCCCGTTTGCTGGAGCGAGAGAAAGTGGGCTGACACTATTCATTTACATGTATATCTAGATTCTGTGTGTATGTCCGTCTCTCCGTTTACACTTTTATAGCTATTCACTCGATCGCTCGGGGAACACCTCGGACACCCAGTAGATGGGTTGGTGGATTGTTGAGGAGGAAGAGAAGGAGGAGGAGGTCGTAGGGAAGGATAATAGAGTAGGGGAAAGGACAAGGGTGACGATGAGAAGAGGGTGAGGAGTGTCAAAAGGAGGATGGGGTGGGAGGAGGAAGCGGTTACGATAGGGCGAGAAGTAGAGGAAGGGGAGAAATTCTGGAAAATGTGAGTGAGGACTAAGAGTGAATAGAAATTAGAGAAGACGAAGGAAGAGAAGAGGAATTAGAGTTGAGGAGGAGGGATTAGATTGAGGAAAGGTGAATTCTGCCAGACAGGCAGCCTCCTGCAGAGTTGTTGAGTTCCCTCAGGCCAGTCAGGAACGACAGACTGCAGATGCTGCAAGAACAGGAATGCCTCCCCACAACTTCGTCCTCAACCAAGACGTCACTATAATCTTCTTCACCCGGGCGAACGCCGGGTACCCCAGCTAGTTATACTTCAGGTTTCTCCGACTTTGTTGAAAATCGCTGGGTCAAACGGTTCAGTAGCGACTCCCGTTTCTCTGTTTAACTTTTAAGCTCAACACCTTATATAACTGAGCTTTTTAGGCTATATACCGGACCATTTGCATATCGGTCATGCAAAAACTTATTCAACACATAGGCCGTTACGTGACTTTAGGCGCCTCGTTTGTATAGCTCAGAGTTGTCCACGGCTCGGGAAGACACGTGGGTCGGGTCACGAATATTTGTAAATTAGGCGGGTCGGGTTGGGTGGAGTCGGGTCAAGATCCTGGCGGGTCGGTCCTATTTCGACCCACCAATTTTTGCAGAGCTTAATTTTCAACTCATAAGGTTAATCAGTTACTGTCAAATAAGTTGAATATGGCGAAGGAATTAGATCGAAAACTCATGGCAACACCAGATTTGTTCCTTTTAACACCAAACTAGGCTGATGCTGTCGTATGGATTAATTTCTTGTGCATTTATGAAAAAACGTAAGTTCATGACATTTATTACAAGTGTGTGAGTTAGCTGAGGAGACAACGCTGGGATATTCGGATTGTACTTTCACACACCCTATAGGCATACTAGGAATTCTTTTGCATATATTTATGGAGAAAGTAAGTTTAGGCCAAAATACTTGGAATAAACGAATCTTCTCTGATAAGTCCTGTCAAATCAATATTATGATCATATATGGCGGTCTGACTTTGTTGCGTTTTTACGACATTAGAATTTTACGATAAAAACTTGGTAAAATTAGCACCAAAGGTGGGTCGAGTCGGATTAGGTCGGGTCATGTACGTCATGGGTCGGTCCTGGTCGAGTCAGATATTTGGCTTCAGATGTCGGGTCGGGTTCATTTTCTATGGGTCAGGTTTAGTCGAGTGATGAAAATTGGACCCATGGACAACTATGATATAGCTGCTTTGGATATAGTGTCTAAGCTTTTTATTATAGCGCTGCGTATATCCGGTGACACCGCAGCGTTATAGAAATGATCTCAATGTGTTTGTACTATGAAATCAAATTTACACGTTTTGCACTCAGGCAGTTTTGCATAGATCTATATGTAGGCTTGACTATAATGCATGTCAGAGTATGAACGAGAATGTTCGACATGAATGTACGCCTGGACATGTGCACTTCGTGTAGGCTATGTATATATGATGACTCAGTTGTGTATACTATATACTACGCATGTATACGTATACAGAAGAGATTGGGACAACGATTGTTTTGCATTTGTAGCTTTATTTATGTCAATACACATACGCACGCACCAACAGTCTATCACACACACACACATACACATACAGGCACAAACAACTAAACACAAATATCTAAACACAAACACCTAAACACACACAAACACATGCACACGCACACACACGCACGAACACACACAAATACTTACACGCACGCACACATGCACACATACATACACGCACGAACACACGCACGCACACTCACACACTCACACATACCCACACGCAAACACACACACTCACACGCAAACACACACACATACACACATACGCAAACACACACACACACACAAACACACAGCCAACTCTTATGGAGCATAAGTCTATCTATTATCGAATTATCACAATCGCAGTACCAATCGTAATTTCTTCAGCGTTGAAAAAGAAAAACCTATACGTTCGGTCTATCGAAATCTGTGAAGCGATTTGTGTGGGATTTGTTGCCTCGAAGTTATAAGGTCAGGATGAATGATAAGTAAAGAACACAAACACAGTTGCCGTAGGGCAAGAGCAGAACGCATTAATGAAGAGTGTATCAGTTGTATCTCAAAGCTATTGGTTCATCCATTTATGTATAGTATACTATATACTAGGCATGTATACAGAAGAGATTGGGACGACGATTGTTTGGCATCTAAACATACTCTTAATGACTGATACATTAGAAGCATAGTTATAATTAGTAGTGAGATTCTGCAGAAACCATACAGAACAGCAACTATTTGATTAGCAGCAGATGTTAATCGGGATGAAAACGTGTAACTCTTCGATAATAATAAATTTAAAGGATGCCCAATGCAGGGTTTCTAGCCCAGACGCGTCTCTGCATTGGAAGAGATGTGCGTGAAAGAAAGAGCTTCATCTACAGCAACGAGTAATCGTCTTCTATGACAACTGTGAACGTTGAAACGGTCTGAGTGTCTGCATGTATATATATATTTATATATGTAATTATAATTATAATTATATATATATTAAGTTAAAATCCTGGTTATTGCGCACGAGCCGTTCTTTTCATATTGGCTTCCTTTTCTGTTCATCTCTTCCGCAGAAGTCGAGCTATGCCGCAGCAGCCGTATCACCATGTTTCAAAAAATGCACGACGCTCGTCTTCGATCGCAATCTCACAGCGCACTTTCATCTCCCTCAGTCAACGACGACTGCTCTTGTCCTTAGCTGCTCTGCACGACCACTGTCATCTCTCATCCTCCACCTCGTCCTCCTCCTCTTCTTCTCCCTCCTCCTCCTACTCCTCTTCCTCCTCCTCCTCCTCCTCTTTCTCCTCCTCTTTCTCCTGCTCATCATCCTCTTCCTAATCCTTCTAATCCTTCTCTTCCTTCTCCTCTGACAGACCGACCTTTAGGCGATGGCTACGGCCGTCTACCCGAGCACAGCGACCGAGGACCAGCAGCTGTCGACGGACAACAACACAGACACGGACTTCGAGATCGATGAGTTCGGCTTTGAGTCTCTCGTGTCGGTGCTCGTGCCACTCCTCTTCGGCTGCATCGCTGTCCTTGGCTTCATCGGGAACCTTCTCGTCATCCTCGTCGTCGTCTTCGACCGTCAGATGCGCAGCTCCACCAACATCCTCATCGTCAGCCTCGCCGTCGCTGACCTCCTCTTCATCTTCTTCTGCGTCCCATTCACCGGCTATCGATACACGATGACCAATTGGCCGTTCGGTGACGTCATGTGCAAGCTCCACCAGTACATGGCAAATGTGACGGCCTACGCCAGCGTCTACACCCTCGTCCTCATGTCCCTCGACCGCTACCTGGCCGTCGTCCATCCCATCAACTCCATCACCGTTCGAACGGAGCACAACACGATCATCATGCTTGTCGTCATGTGGATCGTCATCTGTCTAGTCAACACGCCCAACTGGCTCGAGTACGGAGTCGTCATTTACCAGTTCGATACGGAGCAGCGGTCGGAATGCGTCAACATTCCCATCTATAACGAACTGAAGGAGTCGAATGGCAAGCGTCACGGTCGAATCGTCTACGGATGCTTCTTCATGTTCGCCTATTTCGTTCCACTCGTCAGCGTTTGCGTCCTGTACGGGTTCATGCTGCGGAAGTTGCTGCGAGGCATGGTGCCAGGAAGCAGTTCCTCGAGGGGCAGCACCCAGTCTGCCAACAGGGTCCGGTCGAAACGAAGAGTCACCCGCATGGTCGTCGTCGTTGTGATGATATTCGCGATGTGCTGGCTCCCCATCCACACCGTCTTCATGCTTCAGTTCTTCGCCAACGTCTCGGCGACGAAGACTCTTGTGTTGATGCATGTTGTCGGCAACTGCCTCGCCTATATGAACAGCTGCGTCAATCCGTTTCTATATGCGTTTCTGTCGGAGAACTTTCGCAAGTCGTTCTATAAGCTGCTGTCCTGTCAGAAAATCCCGTTCCAGAACAGTGGGCTCTCGATTCCGGTCGAGTTCAACCTCAACAACGTCCGGTCGATGGAGCCACTGACGCGGAGCAGTGCAGTTAATCACATCGGAGGCAGCAATTCAAAGGCCGAGTGAGTAAGTACACGGCTGCACATGCAGTCACTCTTACGTCATCAGATAAATAATCTCTCATCGATTCAGTCCAATTCCGTTCAATCGAGCGTAATAGACCGCAAAGCAGTGATCCCTCCCGTTGATTGGATCTTATCTGATCTCCGATCAATGTAACGTTATATCTAGCACAAGCTGATCTATTCTATTGTCTGATTCAAATCTAATCAAATCTCTTCTGATCTGATCTTATCTTGTCAGTATTCAACGTTGGCCTCATAAGCGGTGTGAGATATTAATAGGTTAGACTGATCATTTACAGGCGTCTGTTGCATTATAAGCAATGCACCTTGAAGACCACAGCTGCTGCTGCTGCGCTAGTAGTTGCTGCTGTTACTTGTTACTAAAGTTTACGTTGATTGCTCACTCTAATCGTCTTCATAATCTTAACATTTATGCATCGCCCAAAACCAAAGTCGCGGGAACCAGCTTATTCACTGACACTTTTTCAAAACATTATGGATAGACTGGGTGGTGGTAAAATCGGGTCCAGGTCAAGATACAAAGGGGTCGGACAGGCAAACAGACAGATAGTCAAACGGCAAAGGCGGATGATGTTTAGAATTGAAACGGCGAGGGAGGTTAGGGGAAGAGGAGGAATTAGGGTAGGATATGTGAAACAGCATGTTAGTAGACGCACGTTTAGCAATTTAGACTATTTAGTAGACGAATAGACGTGCGTTTAGCAATTAAGTTAAGCATGCGTTTAGCAATTAAGTAGACGTGCGTCTAGCAATTTAGTGGACGTGCATTTAGCAATTTAGACTATTTAGTGCGTTTAGCAATGTAGTAGACGTGCGTTTAGCAATTTTTAGTAGGCGCGTGTTGTGCTAATTTTATTGAGCGTGCGTTGGTGGACATTTCCTTGGTGTCATAGAAATGAATCAAATGAATCGATGATGCACCATGAGTTGTTTACTTGTTTACCATTAAATCGTGAGCTTTCCGCTGATTTTGCGCGAAATTTATGACTAAGAGCCATAATGACTGATCTGTTTGTGATATGGTCGGCGTCTGCTAGCACTTTTTAATGAGCACTCTGATTGGCTAGCCTTCCCCCGCCAATTTTGAATATTTACCTGCAATATCAGTTCGTATGGCGGTCACGCATAATCAAAATTTGATTGAACTTATCGTTTATACGTCAAATAATTATCAATGTGCATATTGTGCAATCCTATATAATCCTATAGGAATGCAAGGTAACGCTAGAAATTAGTCCGTCGCCACCTAGGCAAAGTACAAACCTGTGGCGAAGCTCTCATCTGCTACAGCGACGCGTTTGTAATTTGCTTACTGTTTAAATAACGATCTCTGAATTTCGGTTTTTGACGCTACAGGCATAAGCAACAGGAAACGAGCAAAACTTGCTCATGATTTATGAGTCACAGTGGAATTGACAAACATTCTAACACACCTACGAAAAGGTCGACTAAGTCACTAATTCAGTCACTAATTCAGTCACTAATTCATCAAGGCAGCGGTGATTGCTTGGCGACTGACTCCGACTGACTATACTAGAAAATCAGTCGAATTGACAAACAAAGGCCTACAGTAACCGATGATCGAAGACTTCACGAAAGAATTCAACGCTGCTGCAAATCAATCGATCAGCTTAAAGGTCAAACTTGGGCAACCGATTTCGGTGGCGCGTGACATCCAACTCTTCCGAAATTAAAATTTATCTGTCAGGTCGTTATAACAACGCATTGAGCCAATCAATCGAAAAGAATCTACAAGTAAAATCGTTCTCAAAGTCACGTTTCCGTAGAGAGAAAGAAATCCGATCGAAGATGCAAATGAGTTTTAGGTTTAAGTCTCAAGGACATAAAGGAACCGTAGAATGCGTAAAAATAGTGGATTACAAAAGTTCGAATCATTCTCGAAGAACGCCCATCACTGTTTTTGGCCAAAGACTCTTTTCGAGCCCACACTCTTTTCGGGCCCACACTCTTTTCAGGCCAACATTCTTTTTGGGCCAACACTCTTTTCGAGCCCACACTCTTTTCGGGCCAACACTTGCGATGTGTTGCAGTAATCAAGACGACAAGAAACTAGATCAGCTGAAAATGAATCGAAATGATGTAGTTTGCGGCATATGAGGAACAGAGTCGGTGAATATCCTGAAAGTGAAACATTTACCTTCGGTTTGAGGAGGAATGCAGTTTCAGCAATATGCACAAGGAACTTGTTACTAAGACTAAATTCTACAAACATAGAAACAAGTGCTAGAAGAGCTGAATTAGACGAGTGAAATAGGTTGAAAGAAACTGCTGAGTGTCGTCGGTGTATATATATGGTCATCTAATGAGCGCACAGTGAGAAGTGAGTCGATGTTTTTATGTTGTAAACTTATAATACATATAAGCCTAGCCTAAACTGTTGCTGGCCCAACGAAGAAAAATGTTGAACCCCGCAGTTCAAATTGTTGATATTGAGTTCAATTGAGCAGACGAGTGTTCGAGGAGGTGAAGATGCTAAAGGCGATATCAGAGGTATGAGCATAAAAAAAAGCAATCACATCTGATCTATTCAGGCAGCTGAACAATTGACTGCTTTTAGTTAGGAGAACAGCTTCAGTGGAATGGCATCTACTACAGTGGGCAGATTGGAAAGTGGTGCAATTTATTTGACCCAAGGTGACTGCTCAAGCGGTTGTAACTGCCGTATCTAGGAGTTTGGAGATGAGATTGAGGGTTGTTGAATTCCGGTTCAGTCGATGGTTATGGGATTCGATCGGGTTCACCGGAAAAATTCCGTCGTTAGGAACAAGTGGAGAGATCGCTGAGAAAGTCAACATCAAATGGAATCATCCCTGAGACGAGGACATAATGACGGAAGGCAATATAAGAAGCTGTTACCATTGAAAAATGGTTGGCATAGTTATAAATGGTTTTTAGCTTTTTATTTCATCCAATGTCTCTGATCATGTCATTACACACAGTTTAACGAGTCCAAGTTAACACCTCACAAGTACAGAGGAATGCTTACAACATGGCCGACCGAGACATTTGTATTCTTGTTTAGTGTAAGGTCGAAACATTGGTTGACTTTCTGGTTCGAAGTATAGAACTGATTAAATATAAGAAATTGTATGATCCTATGGTGGCAAAATCTGCTTAAAGAATCATTTCCTTCAGGACGTCTGCGGTTTGTTCGATCAAAGAGGGGGCGAGGTGATTTTAGAAAGTCCAATGCAATAAAAGAAAATATGAATGAACGAAGACAAAGTGAATGCATATCTAAGATCTGAGGTGAGGAAGAGCTGCTTCTTGAGAGGTATTCATTTGCAAGACGTTTAATTTTGATGTGGGTCAATCACAAACTTAAATGTGAGGGGCTAACCCAGTCAACTTCAGTAGACATCATCTTTGTTATCTCTAAGGTCATCATAAGACTCGTCGCCTGCCCGCCCACGTCATATCTTGATATCAACAACCAAGGTCCCCTGCGACCCAATTAGGATTTCGTTGAGGTCACTCGACCGAGACACCACTGCTCTGCATTCTCTCGGAATCTATGAGGCGATTGCAATTCAATTCACTGGTGCTTGGTGAATACGTATGTCATTTGAAACTGTGGACCATCGGATACTTGTTAAACGGTTGCAAATATTCTTCTGCCTGTCTAGAATTTTTCTTTGCAGCTTGGATTTCTTCCTCAGTGTGCGTTCCCTCTGTGTGGTCCAACGGTCAACTAGGTCCCCATGTGTCTCTGTTCTTTGGACTGCCTCAGGATCTTGGACCCCTCCTTTGTCTTCAATGCACTTCTGACCTTGCCTCACTTCTTGTTTCTCAGGCTGCACTGGCTCAACTATATGCAGACGATGTCCAGGCCTACTTGCATCGTTCTGTCTCTAATGCCATTACGACCACTCGGGAAATGAACTCGATCTTGGATGTCATCTGACCTGCTCCGACTTAACTCCATTAAAACATAGGGAGCAGGCTGGGCAACTGCCAGGCTCCAGCAACGGACTAGATGGGACTTGTTGCGGGGGTGGGTGATCAGCCCGCATTCTCAGTTTCACCGTCTCCTATGCAGCGCGTGACCTTGGCGTAATCTTGGACCGAGACCTTTGCTAAACCACTTCACCCGGGTCAGCTTTACCTATTGCGTCAGCTAGAAGTAAAACGAATTAAGATTCATGTAGCTTAGTTTGAGGGTTTTAAATTCTTTGTAATAAATGAAGAGCAGGCTTATAATTATTATGATAACGAAATTAATTAAGAACCGTAAGCATCCAGCGACGGCAAGAAAGGCTATAAATTTTTATTACTGGCAATCAAGGCAAAGACTTTTTTTGGATTTGAAGCACAAGATATAGCCGGGACCCAGCGAAGTTCGCTTTGTGCCGAGGCATAGCTAGGGTATTTTGCCCACGAAAACAAACTACTGAACTGGCGACCCATTTCTAATTTGCTGCTATAAACACAGTATTGCTACGTAACCGCATGAAAACAACACACAGGATGTTCGTTGAGCAAACACTAATAAATTTAGACATCCAGCAACAAAGTACGGTAGCTCATAAGTGCAAAAATGCACTACATGCGGACAGCATGTCTTACAATGTCATGGCGCAAAAATACACTTCAGGTCAACACAGGTAGATTATAATATTAATATTAATTTCGAATTAAAAGTACAACCAAAGCGCACGGCAGATTGTGCTGCAGATAGTTTTGTCATAATATTTAAATTCTACAATTCTTAATTGACTTACCTCTGTACTACACAAAATAATAATCATATTACATGTTGTTTTTTGCATAAGTTAAAATAACCAAAATTATCACATCTGCATAGATAATTAATTTTATGCTATGCTAAATAACGCTAAACAACAGACTTACTATTTATAATCCTTTGCAGTACAAAATTATGCCAGCAAATATTTTCGAATGCTAATAAGTAATAATAATTTTTCAAAACACTTCAATCAAAGTTAGCTGAACTACCAAGCTGCCTCTTATTGAAATGTGCTTGCCCATTGGCGCCTAAAAATATAGGGTTGCGAACAAGTTCTGGGACTCTGTAGCTACTGTACATGTATCAGCTATGAGTTGCAGCAGCGCACAATCGCCCACGGTTTATATAATAGTACTATCAAGCAGAATGTTTGCCTTTATTTCAGCAATTGAGTTTATCAAATTTTGAAGCTGGGAAATCTATACCAAATTTGTTTATATATATATATATATATTGAAACCATATGCCCCGTTTAGTACATGAAGGATGATATTACACTTGAGCTGGAACCGATCTATAGGATTTTTCTAAGAAAACGACGTCTGACTAAGCCTAATATTAGGTCCCCTATAGATGTCATTTTGTCATGAGTGTTGTGTCGCTCCTTTGTGGGTGCCGAGGGCGCCAAAATCATACTGTACAACCTCTTTTTAATCTTTTAAAGAGGATATTTTGTGTGCGCCAAACTTAAATCTTTCTGACTTAATTGGGATGAAATAGTTTGCATAAAACTAGAAAAAAGATTAACTGTTTAGCTTCTCATTTTGCGTCCATTTCAAAATTGGCGCCGGAGGACACGTGTCCTCTCTGCCCCCTAGGTATGCCTCTCGTTTTGTGCTACTTCTTTATTAAACTATAGTTTCGCCAGACGTCTTACTAGGTTCGACTTGTAGGGTCAACGAACAAAGAGCTTCTCCGATTTTATCCGGAAGTAACAGCGCCGGTGAATAAGCTGGCCTCCCTGCAGGCGTTGCTTTTATTGAACCATGGAAAATTCTCGACGATTTAGAGACAGAATTGTAAGCGCAATTGATAAAATAGCCGGACAGCAGCTTATAGCACCAAGAAGGTGCTACATAAACCGACACCCGTTACACTACAGTGCTTGTAGTCGACCGTTTACTCAGTTGATGTACGCACTTCTTGGGGGTTTTTGTATTGGTGCATCCAACCGGTGGTTGAGTTTCTCACCAAAAGAATTTGGATCATGAGAATTAATGATGTTATGAGAGATCATGAGAATTAATGCTGTTATGAGAGACCATGAGAATTAATGCTGTTATGAGCGATCATGAGAATTAATGCTGTTATGAGAGATCATGAGAATTAATGCTGTTATGAGAGATTATGAGAATTAATGATGTTATAAGAGATCACGAGAATTAATGATGTTATGAGAGATCATGAGAATTAATGATGTTATGAGAGATCATGAGAATTAATGATGTTATAAGAGATCATGAGAATTAATGCTGTTATGAGAGTGTGCGGAAGGGGAATGCAAATTCAGCAGCCCATTGAACCTACTTGCATGTAGCTTAGTCATCTGTATAGTTCATCAGTTGAAGAATAAATTATAACTACACTTGCTTAAAGTGTTATGGTTTGGTTCGTGTCAGCTTACTATTGTGTTTATTTTTTTACTGGTTTGTGTCCAACGCATTGCTGACATCCCTAATTTTTAAGTGATTAGTAAGATTAATTATGGAGACCACAGCAATTGATCAGTTTAACGCATATTGTATCATGAGATGACTAACAAAATATTCGAATTGATTATTGATTGGTGCAACTAGAACGTCCTGTGAGCTGAACCTCATGTTCCTTTGGGTTTTTCAATAGGTTCGCCAAATGAGGACGCGGTCCAAATGAGAGCAACAAACAGGTTCCGTTACATAGGACGCTGTCATATGATATCTGCTGGATAATAAGAACGTGCTGTAATAGGAGCGTTTCGTGATGAAAGCGCGTACTAATGAAGGCGATTCCTTGTACTCAAACTGTCAATATTCTGAAAAGAAAAAATGCGAAGAAGCAGAATGCGAAAAAAAATGCGAGGAAGAAAATGCGAAGAAGAAAATACGAAGAAGAAGAATGCGAAGAAGAAGAACGCAAAAAATGAAAAGGAGAAGAATGCGAAGAAGAAGAATGCGAAGAAGAAAATGCAAAGAAGAAAATGCGAAGAAGAAGAACGCGAAGAAGAAGAACGCAAAGAATGAAAAGGAGAAGAATGCGAAGAAGAAGAATGCGAAGAAGAAGAATGCGAAGAAGAAAATGTGAAGAAGAATGCTAAGAAGAATGCGAAGAAGAAGAATGCGAAAAAGTCGAATGCGAAGAAGAAGAATGCGAAAACGAAGAATATGAAGAAGAAGAATGCGAAGACGAAGAATATGAAGAAGAAGAATGCGAAGAATGTGAAGAAGAAGGATGCGAGGAAGCAGAATGCGAGCACGAAGAATGCGAAGAATGTGAAGAAGATAAATGCGAAGAATGTGAAGAAGATGAATGCGAAGAAGAAGAGTCCGAAGAAGAAGAAGAATGCAAAGACAAAGAATGTGAAACAGAAGAATGCGAAGAAGAAGAAGAATGCGAAGGATAAGAAGAATGTGAAGAATGCAAAACATGCGAAGAATTGCGAGGACAAGAAGAAGAAGGTGTAATCAGAGGAGAAGGATAGACTTGTGTGTTTATCACAGACAATTGATTTATGTTTTGATTTAGTTGTTCATTTTGATTAGTATGCAATCAAAACGTCATTATTGCCGATTGAGGTATTTCTTTACTTAAATTGTAAATTGATGGGGTAGACATTTTGAATCCGTTTATTATATTATCACCACTTCGGGAATGGTCGACACTGCGGTGGGTCTGTATGCTCTGGCATATAAACGATGCAACTGTTTCATTGTGTAAGCAACTAGGTATAATTATGCTTGAATTCTTGTTTGCTTGTTTTTATGTATCTATGTATGTATGTATATATTTATGCATGTATGTACGTATGTACACATGTATACATGTATGTATATATGAATGTATGTATGTACACATGAATACATGTATGTATGTATACATGAATGTATGTATGTATGTATGTATGTATATGTGCATGTTCATCTGTTCGTGTGTTCATCCATCCATCCATACATACATACATACATACATCATTCAACCATCCATTGAGATCAAAGTGAGGACCCTGAACCATGATTGATGAACGTCCTATGGAGCGTCATAGATACACACGCATGTATATAACTATATATACATACATATGAATATATATAATATAATATATACATTCAATATGAGTGCCATGCACTCATGTAACCTAAGATGCAGTGTCCTCAGTAAGCGCGAAAGCCTTAGCGATTTCTTGTTTGCGAGAGATTTGCGCCAGGAAGTATTTAACGTTATTATATGAATTTATATACAACAGAAACCCGAAAAAATAAAGAAAGACTGTCTAAGGAGATTGTGATCATAACCTGTAATCTGTAATCTGCCTACATTAACAATCTACACACGCTTGAAACTAATACCTGAAGACGAATTCTGACTCACAACGTTGATTTCGAAGTAAACAGATCGAAGATAAAGTTAAGCGTTGGACGAGGAGAGAGACAGAATAATAGTAAACGTAATTGATAAAAGAGCCGATGAGCTGCCATATAAACTGAGACCCGTTACATTACAGTGCTTGTAGCCGACCGTTTACTCTGTCGATGGACGCACTTCTTCAGGGCTTTTGTTTTGTTGCATCCAACCGGTGGCTGAGTTTCTCGTCAATGGAATTTGGATCCTGAGAATAAATGATGTTTGGAGAGAGAGCGAAAGGAGAATGTAAACTCAGCTGACGAGTACAAAGAAATGAAAGGGGAGCAAAAGTTAAAGAGGGAAAGAGTTATTGTGGCTCCCTCTTATTGACGATGGCGCCAGAAGAGAAAGAAACAGGCGCTGTAACAGTTCTCGATTGTGCTACCAGTCGAAAGGTGTTTTTAAGAAGAGTTGAACTGATGCCTGGTATAGAACTACAATATGCAACGTAAACCTTAAAGGCCTCTGAACCTCAAAAAGAATCCACGTATGACCTGTAGTCGTAAGATGCTATAGTGTAGGCCACAAATGATCGCCTACCTTGAATCTGAATGTTTCATCGAGTATGCAATGCATGTAGTACACGATTTCCTATGACACGGTTCCCTATTTGAGAACTAAATGGCTACGTGTAAGAGAGTAAGCGGAAAGGTCATCCAGTGCAAGTTTTTCAGGAACAGGCAAAGAATTTCACATGTCATCCCTTCCTCTATTGATGAATGAGTAACAGCGACCGTGGGTTGGGGTCAAACTATAATGTCTGTCGACTATGACATCTCTTTGAAACGACGCTCGATTGACTTGTTTATTGCGTATTACTAGAGCGGCGCTACAGTCTACATTAGATTGTATTTTAATAGATCGGTTTAAAACATTAAAGGAAAAAGAGGAGTAGAAGAAGAAGAAGAAGAAGAAGAAGAAAAGAAGGAGGAGTATAATGAGAAGGAGATGAAACAGACGGAGTAGGAGGAAGAGAAGGGGAAGATGGAGAAATAGGAGGTGTAAGCCAGGAGGAGGAGGAGGAGGAGAAGAAGAATGAAGAGGTAAATGTGAAGAAGACTAATGTGAAGATGAATAGCGCGAAGAAAGGGAAGAAGTAGGAGGAGGATTAGTAGGGGAGTACTAGGAGGAAAAAAGAATGCGAGGAAGAAGGAAGAAGAGGAGGAAGACGAAGAGGTGAGGACGAAGAAGACAGGGAAAAAGAAGAAAACTCTAGAGGACGCTGAAGAAGAAAGAGAGACGAGAAGGTGAAGACGAGAACACACTATACTAATCGACAAACTATATATATATATATATATATATATATATATATATATATATATATATATATATATATATATGCTCGCGGTGTTCCTTAGACTTGTTTTGTTCTAGAAATGCATATTTTTCCCAGTATTTTCTCAGAGTCGGAACATTTAGGTTCACCTGCTACTAATTCACTTTGAAACAAAAATCATCAGCAGGAATAACCAGAACTCTCGCCATCGCCGTAGGAAAATGTGTCAACGTAAAACACTAAACAGGTTTTGGTGAAACCATATTAAAATAAATCAGTATTGAAATTTCGACAGCGACATCAAAGTGCGTTGTACTGGCATTAGCGACTGCAACTGCCGCGAATTGCTTACTGACCCCAAGCAAGTGACCTGTTCGGTAAAGCAATTATTATGGCAATCATAACACGCCATATTCCACGCTACCGTTTTATGCGTCAGTGGGGAGCACTGAATCAGAAATGACGGCACCGCAATTATGGCATGCCCGTTTCGTCATAATACAGCGCGACTATATTATGCGAACAGACATTTCGCAAAGCTCTGTCGAACGAGCTGTGTGGGGTTTGGTTAAAAGTTTTTGTCAATGGTAGATGAATTGACTGTATATATATATATATATTATACATATATATACACGCATATTAAAGCCGAGTCGGTGGCCGATTGGTAAGAGCGATCGGCTTGTAACAGTCAGTGTGTGCTGAGCGAGCGGGTTCGTCCCTCGTCCAGGAGTCACTGTGTAGGGACCTTGAGCAAGTCCTTCGCGCACCATTGCTCTGCAGTACAAATGCAATCGCGCCGTCGAGGCGTGTGTGTGTGCACTTCTGAGCAAAAGATGTTGGAAGAAGGGCAACATCAAATTTCTGAATAAATAAATAAATATAGATGTATGTATATATATAGGCCTAAGCTATGGACGGAAGAGACGCCAGCGGATGGGTTATACACACATATCGAATTGAACTCCGACTAGAATCACAGAGGAGAAGTGATTTGGTAGCTAGATATGAACAGGATCAATCAATCAGTCAAACATATATATATAGTGAATATAAGTCAGTTAAATTAAATCAAATTAAGTTAAATTTAATATTTGTTTTATTTCAGACGGATCCAACTAAGTCGGTTGGATCCGTGTGGAATTAATTGGGAACTGACGGAAACGGCCGCAACATAATACTTACATATAGCGCCCTCGAGTAAATGACACAAGGGTGCCAGACGACCGACCGTGTGTGACTACACGTCGCGATACATATTAAATCAGTGACAAAGCAAATACTACGTAGACACTGATTTGGCGACATTGCATGACATTCACACTGACATCGACTTAACAGATGCGATGACTATTTCTGTTTCTTAGAAGGATTAACTGGAAGGATTAATTAGTAGGATTAATTAATAGCAGGTGCTGCTACAAATCTCCAATGTGATTAATTGACCAGACTGGCGACTTGTCCATTTTAAACTGACGCCAAGATGTAAGGTCACCCGCTCTGTTGTGTAGTTCTCTGATGTCGTTCATACCCGCTGTGACAACATGTCCTCTCCGTTTCTCTTCCTGATCATTTGGCCTTTCGCCTGGTTTCTCCGATCTCGAGTGGATTTATCGAGAACATTACGTCTGAAGACTTTGATCTCACTTTGAACTGACCATCTTCCTGTGTATTAGGATTCTCAGGAGGTTAGGCTAGATTTGACGCTCGTATTATTTATAACACCAATTCTGTTACGTCTGTTATGTGTCCTTTTAAGCATGATCATATATTGATGATGCGCATCAGATATAAGCGTACATAAAACATGGTCTACAGGTTACACTCACGCATTTATAATAGCCAAAGGCAGTGCTGAAAGTAGTTTTAATAGCCGGATATGCCTCGAAGGTCAGAGGGGCGAAGTTTTATGAAGCTGTATATAATATTATATATAATAAGACAGCTGCAGGTCCCGAAAATGCCGAGTCTGCTAACAGGTTTGGAAATAATTCAGGCCTGGCAAAGGTAGGCCCTATATCGATCCCAGATTTCTGATGAGTATCTGGGCAGATAACAAAAATCATGTATTAATCTGAACTGTTTTCATTAAACATTGCAGCCATAGCTTTGCAGAAACCGACGCTTCATGAGCTGGTTTTTAAAGTGAGAGGAGAAATTTGGTTCGAGATTTCTGTTCCACCTGCACCTCTAAGCAGACTCAGTTATAAATATTGATCAAACTAACTGCACCATCGGTGAGAAGATGAGGTGACCACGGAGAGGACTGGACATCCGCTCTCATGTGTCAGGGCTAAGAAAATTAAGTCGCTACCACCTCGTATACCCAAGGACTATCCCTCAGTCTGGCTTAATGGACTCCTCCGCTTCTCTATTAAAATTGGCTTATGCGACAAGCATAAGCCAAAGTCAACAAGAGCAAAGAATAGATTAACATAAAAGGTGAATTGAAACTTTTGTCATATCTCGGCTTCTCTCTTTGAATGTAATGCGTGCCTCCTATTTTAATCAATAGCCTATTGTGTTTGTTAGTTGTAAATTCTTAACACCAACATATGCACATAGCATATATAATCAATATACGTATAGTCATACACTAATATAAATATTTCACGCTTGCAAAAGACCCTGCATGGAGGATTTGTGTTTCCGACAATCGAGTTTGATAAGCATCTATAGGCCTATTGAGTAAGAGAGATCGTATATATACATGTATGTGAGGGTTTCAGAGGTTGCATGGGGCTGAGTGAGGATGAAATTCTCTGAATGCTTTTTCTAGATTCACGCCATGGCTATTTAGGCCTATACATATATATATATATATATATAATATATATATATATATGTGTGTATGTATATATATATATATAATATATATATATATATGTGTGTATGTGAGTGAGTGTGTGTGTATCTGTGTGTTTGCAGAGGAATTGGTACAAGAAATGTGGCAATATGCCTGTAACTGTATTGTATTGCCTACAGGCAACTATATGTTAGTTTGCACAATTCGACGCACATTGGTCTATTTCGTAAGTTACGTTGAAGACGTGAAGTGCATTGCACGAACATTTGCTAAGTCCTATTCTTAATGCGACTTAACATCTATGATTCTCTCTCTGTATATATATATCTATAGATATGTACGTATATACATACGTATACATATTGTTAAAAATTACATTTTGGATTGTATGCAACCGATGCCAAGACGACAGTTCTTCTGTAAACAACAATCTTGCAATGAGAAAATCTAATGAAAGTCAGGTTACTACTAGTAGCCTTTATGTTGTCAAGAGAAACGGAACTGGCATTTCCTGTTTGTCTGAGACAGCAACGTTTAGATATGTATTATTCAGATATAGATTGGTATAGATAGACAGATGCATGGCAACTCGTATGATTATATGCGATTGACACGATACGGCGCCGTTGAGAATTTCCTTGAATGGCGCTTTGTAAATATTGAAAATATTGCATGCAATTATTGCCGAAAATTGCTCGTGGCAGTAGTATAGTGGTTGGGGTAACAAACAGAATTTTGTGATATTTGTATCCAGGTCATAACATGACAAAGCTACCCGATGCTCGAAGGACTCGAAGTACTCAGAAGGTGACCTTGACGTTGATGGAAGAACGCCATCTACTGTACAGATCTCACTTGTCAAGATTGATGACATCCGTTTGTCGATACAATGGATCCTATTTCGATGATCCATCACGACGAGTATCATCGCGATGTCCGTCCTTTATCGCCGACGACAGACGCGCTGACGTTTATTACATAACAGCTGGAAGTAGGCTACGCTTGGCGTAGGAGACGGTTTTGTGAACATACGATAGCGCACTGTGAAAGTCTCTTATCGGTAGTAACTTACAAACGTTCATCGATACGACTTTGAAGAAGGCGTTCGGCGGCGGTGGCGTCTGATGGAACTCACAGTGGAGGCTGTAGCCAGTGACGGTTCTGTGAGATCCTAGTTTGTCGAATTGGAGGGATGCACTTGCTCGAAGGCCCTTCGCCGATTTCCGTTGTGAAGGACGCGTAGCTGGAACTATGTCGATTCGCTTCACGTTAGAACACTCCGCACGTATTGATTTATTGAACTTGCCTGTGGATTCGGTCATGCGTTACAATTATTTGATATGTCGACTATCAACACATTGCGCAAAGACTTATAGGCCTACGATTCATAAGCCTACGCTGTCATTGATATTGCAAGGATCAGAACTCGTCTAAGAAATTAGACTGACTGGCTAAAGTGGATTTTAACGGTTTAGGAACACCTTGTGGCACTGGCTGACGTTGGACGATTCGTGGTTATAAATAGATCAGTTATTTATGTAGATAGGTCATTACTGGCGTGCTGTGTCTGTTTTTTGTGCGTGATCTGTGAGAAACTTGATACGTGTCGTGTGGTCTAGAAATGAGGATCTAATTATAAGTGTTCAGAAAGGCTGCTAATCGTTTGCGTGTTCTTGTGTGTACTTAATGAACCCGGTTCCGAACGCTCAGTGACTGTACGTACATAAGTAGTATATCTTGCATAATTTATATATGATATGTGTATCACATATTGTATTTACAAGCGCCTGTATAGATGGGCTCGGTGTTGAGAGTGGAGAGTGCAATTGTAGGTATACATGAGAGGCTAACTAAGCGTGATGATATGTAATTTTGTAGAAATTCTTGTCGATCTGATTTGGTTTTCCCTGCATTTTTTCTATATCAACACACATTTTTCGGATATGTTTTCTTATCCATTTAGCTTATTTATAACTGAAATCAGGCGAATTAGAACAGAAATCGTAAAAAGACTAAAATATACAATAGACATTTCTATGGTCAAGAAGCAGGGAAGAAGGCAAGGCATGTCCGTTCCCATACTATCATCAAGTGAATCAGAATCCCTGACCAATTCAACCCTATGCAGACATGTATTATAAAATTAAATATTTAAGACACATATTCTTAATTATAGATTATATAACATAGAAATATAATATGTGAATGAACCAGTAAAATTTTTAAATCTATATCTGATGAAGATTATGCCCGAAATTACATAAAGCTACACTCAATTGAACTGTCACTAAGACAATTTGTTTCGACTATATTTAGTTAATCTTATGTATAATCCTGTATCCAATACATAGCATAGCATCATCGTTTTTGATTATTGGTTCTGATTATCTGAACCACATGCATTTGCCTCGTTGGCATAAGAGGATCCGGCTTATGAGTTCCTTTAACTCACAATTCCATGTCGCACAGATTGTCGAAGATGGGCAATCCCCTCGAATGTTCTTATTGAACCGTAGCACTCTCCAGTCGAACTCCAAATAGATTTAATCTTCGACGAACAAAGTGAAAGCCCTTATAACCATCCTTTGCCACCACAACAATTTTTTCGATGGCTTCGCTTGACAACATCAACCCTGGCAACGTTCAGAGTCTCAATAGCACTCGTGTTGTTATCGTTCCAGCGATGATCAACTTTTCCCCCCACCTTCTTCCCTTGCTTCTTGACCACAGATGCATGTCTTCCGATACACTCACGATTTCATCACGGCGTCTTCACCATCGTTATTTATCTGATTCACCAAGACTTCTTCGCAAAGAATCCTTCTCGACCTCTCCACAGATTCTCTCGATCGCCAACGACTCAGGCGACGACTGAGCCTCTATGAGCGTTTATAGAACAATGGTCAACATATTAGCTGATGAAAATTGCCTCCAACTTGACCTATGCCCCGTAAGAACTTCAAGGATCAGTCACCAACTTCACCTGAGTCGTTGATGCAGACGGAACGAAGTCAAAACAATCGGATCTGGAGTTGAATATGAATCGTCTTTGACGGGCCATCCCTCTCCTCCGATGGGAAACGGAAGAACTGTAAAGAGAGGAGGACAGCCGCACTTTGCTATGATTTCTGACCCAATTGGGTACACCAATTAGAGCGTTTGCTGCATCGTCCCATGCGCCTCTGTGTTAGAGAGCGTGAGGAGAGCATTTCGCCGCCCTCTGCTGGTTTATTTCAGAGATTCAAATCTCATGCTATTCTGCTAGCACTATCCGTGCATAGCATTCGAATTTTATTATACGGCAGACCTGCAAGGCGTCCATAACGTGATATAGCTTGTTCTTTCAATGACAGCAGCTTAGGAGAGATGCGGGTATATTGGTCCCGCTTCCCACTAGATTTTATGCTCTTCAATGTTATCATTCATTTATCGCCTCCGATTAATTCATGGAAACTAAGCGCAGAATCGAGAACAGCGCCGTACCGAGTATTTACCACTAGGCCAACAAGGCCCCGGCCTATGGGCGGCATACTTAAAGAGGCGGCAAAATTTTGATTACACAAATTTTTATGCAAAACAGTAAGCCAGTGGACTAAGAAAGAAATGTTTTATGATTGTGCATACTGTTATTAAAGCTCAAATTTATACATTCATTAAGTTAATGATCTCGTTAATTTTCAGTTTTTAATAGAAACTATGACGTCTGTTAAAATTTGTAGATTTTAATATGCAATTTCAATTTTGGGAGGGGTGACATAGAAATCTTGACCTAGGAGCGGCAAATCGATCTATTCACAAATAATTTTAAGTCAAAATACAATTTTCGCACTCATGTCAGTCAATAATTATTCATAATGATCTCACACATACACACGCACAAACGACCACGCCACACGTCCAAGCACATGCATACACACACATACATGCACAGTCACACATACACATACATACACACACCTTCATACACACACATAAACACCCACATACACACATGTACGCACATAAACACACACACTCTCGATGTATTAAAACGAGCATAGTTGATTCTACGACAATATCGCACTACGTTATCTTAAATTTGGCCTTCCTTCGTGTTCGCAGATCAAAACTGAGGTGTTCCAGCCACATAATTCTCAGTCTATAGGCCTACTGCTAAGTTTTTCTGGACTTGATGCACCGAAGTCGACCTTTTCGAACGACGTCCTCGTTCTGGTTTCTCTTTGCATGGACGACTTTGTTTGCAAATGTGAATGCGAGGATCCATCTGAACGTCTTTAAACCCATCCAATTTCCTGTTCTGTGGTCGTCCATGTCTCACAGCTGATGAATAAAACAGACAGAACGTGCATAGTTTCAATTTTGACCATTCACGAACGATAATATTTACTTGCAACCGGGTCTGTGAGTCAACGAAACCAATGGTCTGGCAATTGAGATAAGTGAGGGTATATTAAACCTACTCAGCTGAGTACTCAGCTACTTAGTTGTTGATATTAGCTTTCTCACCTTTCAGCTGCAGAGGTAGGCTTATAAGCTTTTCGGCAGCCATGATCGCCATCATCAGCAGAAGGGCCCCACTATTTAAACCAGAGCAATATTCAACATCATCAGCTAGGAACAGGTTGGTGGAGTTGATCCCAGAATGCTTCATCGAACCAAAGGGCTCATGCGGTTGTGAGTGTGTGTCTCGGTCGTATAAATCCATATCAACAGAGTTCTTGTCAGAAAACGCATTGTAATAGTATGAAATGTCATAAAAACGCATCGGAAACGGTCTACATGTATGCGCTTATAATGCATAGTATATATATATATATATATTATGCGCGCATATTGATAACCATAGGCTCTACCGATTTACATGCATACATATATGAATATACTATGTATAAATATAAATATATATTTATACATAGTATATTCATATATATTTATATATTTATATACATATTTTTTATTAATATTTATATATATATAAACTTGGGTCAAACTGCATAATCGAAGCGAAATGGATTTGATGCAATTGAGAAGTCGATAGTCGGCGTTGGTTTGTGTTACTGCTGGTGGAGGTAGTGGATGAGGTGAGGCGTAGATGACGACTTCAGACCGTGATAAGCCAATGTTATCGGTGGTCGGTCGAACCAGTCAAGGCTTCGTGGCAATGTGTCTGGTGATAAGTGCAAATCCATTACGATCGACTCCGTTGTCGTCGTCTTCGGCGGCGTCGACGTTGGCTTAACAACACTCGTCGTCTGTGGTGTACATCGGAAGAGAAATAAAACGACGTGAAGAGAGGAAAGACGCGCTTGCATCATTTGCATTAGTAGAACGTCTGGTCCAGCATCCGTAGAGGGATGCATATTCACTTAAATATCATGGGCATCTTATCAGTCAAGATAACACGTATAATATATTATATAAGTCTATCGATATTACTCTGTTCACTTGACTAAAAGACAACGTACACAATAGCCTCCTAAATTCCTAATTTCCAACTCGATTGCTATAATTGCTCTGTTTCTTCTCAAATAAAACGTCTGCAAACAATTTAGAACGTTCTCACCCAAGCAGTTACCAAATCTCCCAACTTCCCTTCCATCGCTGTAGTGGCCTGCGCAGGCCTAACTTCTATTCTCAAAATCACTTCATTAGATAAAAGTCCCTCAGTGTATCCACTATTTTTTTTATCTCGTACCTACAACGCCCTTCGAACCTCACAACCCTCTTACATTCGTCAGCTACTCACCATCCAACCGCACGCGCTACTCGCTCATCGTCATATCTTTCTCTATTATTATCGACATCCAGTCTGAGTCTCTCTGAAATTCTGCACCGCTCCTTATGCTAAGCTGCACCGGCTCTTTTGGAATGGCCTCCCAATTCAAAAATCCTCCTAATTTGCCTCTTGATGTAACTACCCTCCGCTTGTGCCACTATCTATCTACTCGCGCCTGAAAACCGAACTCTTCAAGCTGTCCTATTCAAATTCTACTTCTTCGTCATCACACGATATCCGACTACCACCGAAGCATCACGCTGTCTTTTCAGCTTGACCTCCCCGGATTTTTAACTGGTACCGGAACGAAACGAAAGACTTAGCTAAATTATTGCGAACTTGGCTTGGTATAGAGCCGATGAATTAGCTGGTTTCCCAGACGTGGCTTTTCTGGGCGCTGAGTAGTTTTTGAGGATTTACATTATATTACATCATCAATTTGCTTACAAATTGGCTGACCGATTGGATTAATAAATGACTCACTTAAGATTTAATAATTCGGTGCCACGCTCGATCATTCAATCATGTTGGCTCTCCAAGTAATTGACTGACGACTGGCTGGCTGTTCTATCTCATGTGCTCACTCACGCATTCTCGCTCGCTTATTATACTGACTGGCAGCTTTGTTCGCTGATTCAGTTCTCCTATATTAGTGACTTGATTCGTCTGTCTTCTAGAAATGGCAGAAGGTAATGACAGAGAGACGCTTGCGTTTCAACATCAACAGGTGAACAGACGAAGAACGCCTCAGTGACAGACACGCGCTCGGAAATACCGACCAATATATCGACGGTCGGACTGAAATGAAGCAAAGAGAGAAAGAGAGAGAGAGAGAGCGATGAGATGGGAAAATTAATGTCGTCTATATGTCTCCCTAATTGGCCGCGTTCATTACGTTGGAGAATGACGTGATATGCTCAGGAATATGACGTTTATCATAGTTTGTTGGCACGCATATGAACTGCAGATATTGACAAACAGACATACATACATACATATACACAGACAGACAGACAGACAGACAGATTGACAGACGGATAGACACGTGGACACACACACTCATATATATATATATATATATATATATATATATATATATATATATATATATATATATATAGACAGACGGATAGACATGTGGACAGATAGACAAGCACGCTGACAAACAGATGGACTGAATAACCAGCTCACGGATATAGGCAGAAATGGTGACAGGCATGCAGACGAATAGCCAGGCAGACACAACGCAGACGACAGACAGACATCGTGACTTTTTAACGACACCGTTCCATATCGAGGATGATTTCGTGTCGCCCTTCTCTTTTCTCCAGGCATGGGACTGGCACTGTCAAAGTCAACACTGGCGGAAATGTCCAATCAGAGACCTATCTATATCCATGAGCAGGTAGTTGCTGCTGGAGAAGCGCTGCTGATCAATTGTCTTCATCCAGTCGTATATCGATGCATCATTGTGGACGACGCAGCAGAGAAGTATCCGCTCGATAGAGTTAATAGGTTGTCTGCTTAGGATCTGACGATTGATGTTGACTGAATAACTGACTAACTTCTCTTAAACACTGTCTGTCTGTCTATCGTGCCTCATATTATTACTTACGCAATACTCTCGCAACTTGCCTGTCAAAACAATACTAGATCACGTATTCATACAAAATCGTCAATCAGTCGTGATGTTTATTTGGAAATCAAGAAAAGTTATGGACAAGGCACAATTAGGTAAAGAGCAAAGAACATAGTTCCCAGGGGACCCAGTCAGAGGTCGAAGGGTCCCACTGGTTAGGGCCACTACCTGGAAATGAATACAATTCAAGAAGAAGATTGATACTAATCTTCGAGTAATAAAAAACAGATGAATAATTGTCGGCAAAAAGCATGTCACGCCATGACCTTAACAATATCTTTTTCCTTATTTCAATTTACTAAAAGATATCTTATAATAAGAGCAAAATTTAATGCATAACCTTCTATGCAGTGTCAATTTAATCAGAAAGAGAGGGGTATGAATTGTTGAATCATGTCATGCTCACTTCCTAGCCATCAGATTCTCCCACAGCTAATCAGGGTATCAAAGAAGCAATAGTTGAAAATAATCAGGTGTATCAGCCCTGGGTCGGTTGTTCGATCTGGTCGGTTTCGTGTTGGCCTTGGGGCCTCTTCAGTCGTTCTTCCCTCAATCAGATGCGCTGAAGGTCTCTTGAGCGATTGTCATCTGTGAAATGGAAGGAAAAGGCCGTGACATGTCTGTGAATTCTGACCAGAAATCGTGACTCCAAATCGAGTCACCGAATCAAAAGTAAGTCCTGTTAATTATTATGCTCTGCGAACAAAATGGTGGGTCGAAACGGATCCTGGTTGGGGACCCGATTCATTCCGACCCACTAAGATCTGGACCCGGCCCCACCCGCCGTATGTACAAATGTTCGTAATCCGACTCGGCCAGGCTCGACCCTACCCGACCGGACACGGCTCACGGGATCACCCGACCCGTGGACAACTCTGCTATTTTATAGATACATATAAATTGAAGTTCGTATTGGACATTATTCTGCACAAGATAATGTTTAGAATTCTGACCAGATTCGTTCTGACCAGACTCTGCGTATTATTTCGGATAATAGCAAAGTCAGAAGTTCAACGTACGACAGCTTTATGGCCAACTTTCCCCCAAATCGTTAACATTTGTCTATGCTATATCCTATTTGCTCGTTTATGATTCAGACGACAAGATCCATCATTTTGTGGCTGGTAAACGTCACGTTTCACAGTGACACTAGGAAGGTAAGTGCATGGCACCAGCTTATTAAAGAGTACTGAAAATGTTAGAACCGAATGTTAAAACCCTCAAGGCAGCTGGACAGATCTATCAAGATCTTAATTTTTTAATCCTTGACGTTTTTACCGTACGGGGCAATATTTCTAAGGCGCCTTCATCTAATCAAGCATACAGAATGAAGATGTTAAATAATAGTGATATGGTACTCAGCAGACTGACCAAGAAAAAAGATGGTTGTAGACAAATGTGTAAATTTAAAAGGAGCCCAGACCTTACATGATTGATTAACAAGTAAATCTGCCGCTAATGAATGTAGAATTCGGTTCGATAATCAGTTGATGTGTCAAACGTCATTGAGTAGAGAGACTCATGCATGTAGGTCTGTGTGCAGTGTTCAAATTTCGGAACATCAACATGGAAATTAGACGATCAGTCGTCATGAGCCAAGTACTCAAAAAACAATCAATTGTGTGGTCGTTCTTTTGCCTATCAGTCGACCCGCTTTCTCCCTCTCCACAAAAAGGACCAACATTCAAAGTTCTCCTCTTTCTCTATGGACTAAGTTTTCAATGTACGCATTGGCTACATAAAAGACTTTTCATTTAACACTTTCTTATTAACTCAAACAGAAAGAATATCGACTCAAATCGCAAATATCGACGAAACAGCACACAACGTTAATCTGCCATATACTCTCATCTATCTTCAAACTTCAAAGTTAGCGCGCACTGACATCATCACGTGCACAGCCGAATACAGAAGCTGCGGCCTAGCGCCTGCAAATCGATCGTCGCAGCGCTCACAGCTTGACTGATATGTATATAATAACAATTAACACGACTTAAACTAAGCAGTAAACTGTGTCTAAAATACATTCACACCATCCCTAAGCACTTGGCAATCAATTGACGAGAGCTTGAATACTATCTATAGACTAGTCACCAAGTTCATCAACACCACACAATCAATCGGTCGTGAACAGTTTGATTTTTTTATTTCCATTTTCTGTCAAAATAAACACACGAGACTCCCTCCATTTATTCAGTGCACGAATGTTTGACTTCGCATTTTGCCTTTTGCGTTATTTTCTAATACAATTTTGAATGAGCGTATTATTGGAGATTAGTTAACGTAACATTGGTAAGATCATTCATTGGCTGCGCAGTGAGTGCAAGCCAAGCAGCTGATCTTATCTAGTGAGTCGGATCTGTTGAGGTCGATTGCAGTGGATTAAGAATGGAATTAGAAAAGTAAATAATAAGCGGCGAAGGCGAAGGTCGACGTAGATACAGAGACTGACGGATGGAAATGATCTATACCCGGATGAGAAGAGCTACATGTCTAATTATGTACAGAGACTGGGATTGGGTGAAGGAAATCTGGCCATTGCGCCGATTTAATGTAAATGGAAGCGATACCAAAGAATACCCCAACTGTGTTTCATAAGAGCTATTGCATACAGGCATTAGAATGTAAAGTCCCATAAGCGATAATATTCCTAGCAGAAATAAACATGGGAATTCACAAAGTGCAATGAAATTCGGTTAATGAGTTAATGTAGCAAGTAGGTATATAGTAGTAAAAAACCCGGGTAAATCATCCGAGAAAGATGCATGTCTAGTAAAGTCATAACAAATTCTTCGCAGCTTGTCATCTGAAGCCCTGTATTATAATCCCTTCATCTCCCCTCCCGTAAACCATGTGCACCAACCAACGACAAAGAGATAAAGCGAGGTAGTTCAAATGAAGTTAAGGAGGGTGATATACAGTTAGACAGATGCAGACAGACTTACAAACATGTAGACCGAAAGAAAGACAGACAGACAGACGTGCAAACCGATAGATATGCCTATAGTGAGTGACTCTTCGTGCGTTTGAATTTTTGAATTAGCAATTGATAGGGGAAATTGCAGCAATGATTAGAGACTGTCAGGTCTTTTTTGCCTTCTGACGTAGACAGCGCGACAGCTTGTTTCGTTGCTAATAAGATTGCACCGGAAGTAAGGGAAATATCTCGTCCCCCATAGCAACGTAACATAGTCCGGAGCGATTTTTTTATTAAAGAGGGTGGGCGCCATCCAAAACATCCGCCTAAACAATGTTCAGTGACGAAGTTTCCGAAGACTGAGACCCAAAGGAAATTCATGGTTGAACTCGTGTATATAATAGATCTCAATGGTTGAACCACTCCGGTTCAATATATTTATTTTTTATTATCGAAGTTTGATACCGCCCTTCTTCCAACATTTTTGCTCAGAAATGCACACACACACACCTCGACGGCGCAATTGCAGTTGTACTGCAGAGCAATTGTGCGCGAAGGACTTGCTCGAGGTCTCTACACACTTACTTCCCGGAAGAGGGTCGAACCCGCTCGCTCATCGCACACTGAACGTTACGGGCTGACCCCTCTAACCGATCGGCCACTGTGCCACACACACACACACATGCACACGCACGCACACACACCCACACTCACACACATGCACACGCACACACATATATGTATATATATATATTATGTAGATACAAAATGAGCAGTAATATAGATGGACGACATTCAGGCAGCAATACAGTTAAATTCGACTTCTGAAAAATTTGCTACTATCTGCTCTTACCATAAATTACCATGTAATCATCCTGCGATTTATAAGTTTGAACGTAGAGCAACTTAGTAAACGTAAATATATTATTGTTATCATTATATTTTTATAATCATGGTAACTAAATTATGATTATGAGTCTTTAATGCAAGGCCATCTTCTGTGAATAGGCTGATCTCCCTGACGTGGCTTTTGTGGGCGCTGAGATTTACATTTTTGGAAGATTTACATTACTTTGCATTCTGTAAAAATAAAATGTTTATTTTTTAGCCTGCATCAGAATGCTTGCGTGGAGTTGCTCCAGCTGCATTTGAATGAAGAAATAAAAGATTATGTTATTATGACTTCAATGAATCAATATTCATAATAGCGAACACTCTTGACATTTTAAGATATCCGTTATTTGAGCTCTACCTGTTGCTTGCTAATGAGGGTTGCCTATTCATGGCTTCCTTTGAACTTTTATGTTAGGGTGTTTTCTCTCGAATATCCACCCTTTGCAATGTTTTCTAATTACGATCACGATATCATAATATGAAATACGACATAGATGCAATTCACTGATTTTGCCACCGCAGATGTTATATGACGCTAACGAAGCGAAGCGATATACTTTAATATGACACCCTAGGGCCCAGGCCCAGTATTATCTCGTGCAAAAAATGTTGGCCTACAAGAGAGAGAGAGAGAGAGAGAGCGCTAGCATTGGCCGACGCAGGCGGTCGGCGCTTTCCCATCTGAGTTTAGAGATAAGAGACAGGTGTAGAGTGTTTCCCTTTTATCCGCCCGTGCAAACATCTGCCCTTTGTTCTTGAACTGACCTTCTCGACCCGAATGGAGCGGAGAATGGCTGGAGTAGAGAATGGTTGGAGTGGCCACTGCGATTATAAAACAATCAAGATATATAGGACTACATGTACAGCGTCGACAGGTTGAAGATTTATAATATATTTTAAACTGAAATCTGTGTTGCATAATATTATAAATCGTATAAAATGCAGTGGCTTAATTATACATGTATGCGGCCCACCTCAAATCACTGAAGTCTTAAACTAAACAGGCGGTCTATGATATGTCGGTGCAGGACAGAATTGTCCACGTAAGTCATTGCTCGGGCAGGGTAAGATATTTGGCTTTAAAAGTCGGGTCGGGTCCATTTTCAATGGGTTGGATTGGGTCGGGTCATGAAAATTGGACCCATGGGCACTGTGGTGCAAGGGCGCAACAAGGGGTGCTGATGGAAAAAATGAACCACACAATTGATTCAAACCCCGTGAGTTTTTCGTTTTTGGAGGTGGGGTTGGGATGCTTCAGTACGCTGCTTCACGCCATCGGCGTTTGTAATATGAAGACCCCAGGACAATGTTCTGGTTGTGCTTCTGTATCGGTGATCTTACACGTGATGTAAATATTCATCGGATGAAGGGAAAACATTCTACACTTGTCTCTTATCTCTAGCCAAGTATTAGACTCAAAATTGTATTTTTTATTGTGTTTTCTCATAAGTGTTAAGGTTAGATAAATCATAGATGACAGGTTAATGATAGCAACAGAATAGGTCTACCTTTCGTTGACTCCTATAAATTAAAATTTTCCATGCAAACGTTCAGAGATAATATACAGCAATAAAAATTGCAATAACAAATATCATAAATAAAAACCTATGACTACTTTATTTGCCTTAAGATCGTTCTGCACTACCTGCGCGCACATATAAATCGCTCATTGCAATCGCATCACTTGGCATATTTATTGTCGTGTTGATCAGATAGGTTATTATGGCGAGCAATAACTTCAAACTCCCTTATCCATGCATCCAGGGCAACCGATCGACTGCACACTCAAACAAAATGGAACCAGTGGAAGGAGAAGCAGAAATGAGAGGAGAAAATGAAATTGAGTGAGAACCTTGACAGGCAAATGGACACAATGGATATTGAAGGGAAGAGCTGGAACAATTGTCAGAGAAAAGAAGCAAGAGAATAATAAGCATAGAGATTAGAGAGCAGATGAAGTAATAATGTAAATAAAGTTGACAAGTGACGCCTATATTAATGTTTCTCCCTAGGGTTGCTGAAATGAAGATGATGACAATGAAGATGAAGAAAGAAGGATTAGGAATAAGACAAAGAGGATGTGGGAGACGATGTCTGCCCTCCAACTACGATGACGACGATGATGCCAGGGGCGATTAACATGAAAATGATTACGGTCGCGATGCTAATTAACAATGATGATGAACACGATGATAATGTGGTGATGACCATGACGATGATCAAGAATGAGGAAAAGATGAATATATGAAGACAAAAGAAGAGAAACGATGAGAAAGAGGAAGAAGAAAAATGAAAAGGAAGAAGAAAGATTGAGGAAGATGGACTCTGAGACAGCTGAGACTGACGAAGGAGAAGGCGAAAAGAGATCGGACTATAATAGGCAGAAGTTGTGCGTTACATAGAGCGAACCAAAAAATTAAGGAAACAGAAGTGACAGAAAACGATCGTCTCATTGTCTGTTCCATACACATGGGCAAATAATGGAACTTTTCCAAGAGTGAAAGCCTAATGAATACAAATGGATTTTTATCCGAAAATTTCGACCGACCGCATACAGAACTTATCGGTCGGATTTCTACACTCTCGATTCACTCTTCAATGAATCTGGCGTCAATGTTTCGACTGGTGGATTGAGAGCTACTTCAGCAAAAAGCTGTTGTCTATAGTTGAGAAGCATAGAGACTGGTCCGTCTTGAAGGCCACAGACGCAGACCAGTCTGAAGAGAATTATCTCCCCCACTGTTTGCACTCTGACAGTGCCAGTCACAAGACTGGATAAAGGAGGAGGGCAACGCTATTGATCTATGTTATCACACAGTGTCGTTAAACTAAAACTACTGCTAATGTATAGAGTCTGAAGAGAAACCGGGTGAGAAGCCTCGAAACAGACAGATAGACAAGAAGGTAAACCAAAGAAAATATGACGTCTGCCCAAGAGAATCAAAGATAAATACTGATGTGTAAAAAATAACGTATTTAAGACCCGTGTCTCTAGCAAAAACAGAGAAAAAGAATGGCGGGTCTACCCAGCTTGATCAAAGTGAAAGATCTGTCTGCATAGAAAATTAAAGATAATAGCTTAGAAGATAAACGAGAAAGACTAATCCTTCCTGTCACTGTCATTCGGTGCTTTCACACAAGCATCATCTACGGACGAGATAAGCTGAACGCGAGCGACGCTGACCCGCATCAAACATACGTATGTATCGGACTATTTATATAGCCCCTTTTGCGTCTCCATAGGCGCATAGCAACAACGACAGCTTAGAATACACACACACCCACTCCCACAAAGACTCTTATAAGAAGAGGATGATCCGCCACAGAAAATGGAGAGGCTGAAAAGAATTGAATAGCAACATGTGCAAATTGGAATTTTATCTCTCTCGGTCAACAGCAAGTGCAATACTGCGTCAAGCATACTGCAAACATTAAACAGAAGAAAAATGCCACACATGCAGCGATTCTGTCAGAAGGAACATATTATGGAATGTTGCTGTGAAAAGTAAAATCGTAATAGTAGGGAGGTTTAGGGTACCTGTTACAGTACTCCACACTTTTTAAAGTGAGTTACTGTTCCCACCAATTTTCGTACCGTTAATGAGCAATGCCCGTAACCATCCAACCCCAATATCTGCGATCATCGGCTGAACTTTGGTCGAGAAAGTAGGGAATAACATTTTGCATCGTTTTCCCTTCGCAACTCTTGAAAAAACAGAGGAGTAATAATAATGATGACAATAATAATAATAATAATAATAATAATAATAATAATAATAATAATAATAATGATGATGATGATGACGATGATGCCAGTGGTGTTTAACATGAAAATGATTACGGTCACGATGCTAATTAACAATGATGATGAACACCATGATACCTTCTCTTGAAACCCTGATGACGAGGCCTGACCATCCAAACAAGATGATAATGATAATAATGATAGTAATAGTAATAACATAAATAACGATGATGATGACGATGACGATGATGATGATTATGATGATGATGATGATAATGATAATGATAATAATAACAATATTAATAATAAAAATGATAATGGCAACAATGGAGATGATGGTAATTGCCATAAAGGCGATGCTGCGTCATTGCAACAAGTCTCGATCGAGGACTCAAATGACGACCTTCTCCAGATTAAATTATTCCGGGCGTTATTTCTGCTGGGTATACAATTATACATGAAGAGTTGAGAAGAGTACGGTAACCAACAGTCCAAAAAGCGTGGGGTACGGGTGTCCCGTTGAGGTTTACACCTCAAAATGACGCCTACTTTTGCTTTCAGTTTTGTTACGGCACTTTAAGTGTTGCTTTTGCTTAAATAGTTATAGGCAACTAAGCAGATAAGAAGATAGACAGCCTGGCAAACGGATACGTATGTACACGTACAGTGTACATATATAAACTATAGCTGCACAAGTAACTAAAGAAACAGTTGACCATCACCTAGGCGAAGAAAATCACAGGAGCGTCAACTGAATTTTAGCAACAGAGATCATCCTCGGGCAGATCGACCGGTTAATTGATAGGAATCCGGGATAGACCGGTCTATATTTTACGGTACTTAACTGTGGGTCTACATTATAATAGGCCCTACAGTCTGTTGTAAGACATAACAGAACTTTGAATTAAGACAAAAATCACTCTCAGTCTGCGTCATGTGATTGCTATCCCTGTCCAGCCCTATGTTCAAGCTTTGTTGCAACTGTTGGAAGTCCCTTCCTCAACTTTGTTAGTCTCTTAATCATAGAAAACAGATCAGAATAAATACATCCATCATTTTCCAAGCAATCCCACATCCTGCAAATAGGCCCTATTCAGGCATTGTGCGAGGGTAAAAATAATTTCAATAACGGCGCATTCGGACCCCAAATGCAAGCCAACGATGATGCACGTCAGTCATTTCGATTCTTTGCAAATTGCAATTATCTATTTTCCGATTCAGATGGTAGACAAATATACTATGAAACAAAAACGATTGGATGTCAGTATTGAAGGTAAACTTTCGCCTATGAGACTAGCTCATCAGTTTTTTTAAATATAAATCTTACAACTTTGAAAGTCATTCATCCAAAGTTTATTTCCAGGCATCAGATTTCAATCAGTATTTGCTGGTAAGTATGTTGTTCTTGATACAACTCTTGTCTTCTGCCAGCGTTTTTTCACAGGTGCTGGTACCTGCATATGATATCACCTACATACATCCATATTTAGCAGCTTTCGACAATGTCTTTTGCTTAAACTGAACACTTTTGACCTACTTCTCCTAGTCAACTTTTGACTCTCAATATCTACTCGGCTTCGAAGTGCACTTCTGAACTTTGTCGGAGCACAGTATTAATTTTCCCTTGAGTTGTATTGTAAAAATTGTATCAATAAATTACAATTGAAAGATGGTCTTTTTCATTAATGAAATCTGACTGATTTACTGTTCATGCGATCAAGTTTTCGTTGTCTTGTCCAAAGCAGCCGTGAATTTTGTAGTTATAATTTCCCGAGGCATATTGGATGTTTCATGATTGAGACGAGTAGGCTATCACCGAGCATCATTCATATTTTTTAGCATCATTTAACATTTTTTATATTATACTTACCTCTGTTTTTCTTATTTTTCACCCAAATAACAATAATAATGAAAATAATAATAATAACAATAGTAATAATGATGATGACAATGAATGATGATAAAATAATGATTAAATATTGCTGACCATTTGAGTGATGTGCTGTAGAAAAGGGTGCCCTCTTTCTGGACCAAAGTTGCAATTTCCAGCAAAGCTAAACAATCAAGATCAAATTGCTGCATGTTGTTGGTTTCTTTTAACTTTAACTTTGGTGTCTCCCTCCTTCTTTCTCCAGGCTTGAGGCTGGCACTGTCAAAGTCCAAATAGTGCTGCATTCATGCAGTTGGTATTTGTACTCTAGAACAACTTGAGTACAGTTTTGGAGTACTACTGGTAGTTCTTGAGACCGAAGTAGATTACTTGGACACAGGTGACATTTTGGCAGACACTGGGATAGATAACCATTTAACTTTGCCTTTTCTTTTAGTCATTTTTCAAGGTTGACTAGTCATTCTTTTGTGTCAGGCGGCATTGGTTAAACTAGATGTATAATGTAAACTATAATACAATGGGCGCCTTGCACGGTTGCCGACAGTTAAATTCGACTCCTATAATAACTTATCATTCGCTCATAGGCCTTATTATTCTTGTGATCATACTGCCTCGTTGCCAGTTTGAAATTTAAAGAAAAATAATAAGAATAATTATAGTGTAATAATAATAATAATAATAATAATTATTATTATTATTATTATCAATTCATTCTTACGGTCTGGACAGTGGACATTTTGACAACTCTTTTTTGTGGTAATTGATGTTTAGACGGACCTCATCTTCATCAGAATTTCCTGTTGGTTGTTTTGTAAAAAGGCAGAGACGAATGGTGATATGTTAAAAATAATTAACATCCCTAGAGTCGTAATATTTGGTCATGATAATTTCACTGTCAATAGGAAATGTCATTTCTGCTAAGTGCAAGTTTTGTAGCGAGAAAAATATTGTTACAGCTATACCTGGCACAACATCAAACTTTGTTAAACACTTGCAAAACTCCATCGGAAGAGGTGAGTTGTGAATAACAAATCGCTGTAGGAATTTACGAAGCGCCTCATATAGCAAGTAATCACATTGAATTAGGAACACGATTTAGATTTTGTTGACTTGAACTATCACTCAATAAAACTCATACCACTAGTTATGAAGTTAGAATATTTTCTATCTATTGTTTGATAAATGGTTGACATTCGTTACTTACTAGCTACCGATCGCAATACAAAAGCAGTCAATCAGAGCTAGAAGAACACATAACAGAGTTCTTTGGTACAGCTGGTGGCGAACGAAAGTATTGACACGCTCATACCTAAGAAAAGGCAATTACAAGTTCTATTATGCAGCATTTTATTTCCATTCTCGATCCTTTCGTGGAAGCGACAAGCATGATCAATTGTGGAAATATGGTTACCCTGAGTTTGGCTCTGTTTTAAGTGCTGTCTTTGTTTAATCATTCGGAAGACACCATGCATAAACTGAAATCTTACACTCCAATTTGTAAAGAAATTTTGGGATCTATAATATGCAACGAAGATTTGACAGAATACTCCAACGCGTGCTTATTCCTAAGAGACTATCATCTGACAGCGAGGCCCGTTCGTTTGGTTCAGATAGGTCTCATTTATATAAACACTACTTCATTTATTTTAAATTTAGACTGCAATGAATTGACAGGGATCTTTAAATCTCAAATCTGTCTAAAAAAATCTAGTGGTCCTGAGAAACAAACTCTGCGCTAAGCAGTCACAAGCAAAGTCATTGAACTTTTTTGATTAATGGAAACGTAAGTCTGCAGTCTATCTAGAAGTGCCAAAACGAAAGTTGCACCAGAGAAACCAGCTTATCCACCGGAGTAAGGCATTTCACGATTTGTCCTATAGATTTCACTTGTTAATTTTCTATGCATGTGCAAGATGTTAGCATATAGCTCTGTTCAGGAGACATTCTGAATCTGTTGTTAAGTCAGTTAGATAGTCATTTGAAAATCAGTATCTTGCGCCACTTTAAACAGATTAATTGGTACATTTTCTTTGTGTTGCTTCATTAGTCAATAACTGCCTACAACTAGTGTGATCTTATTACCGTATTCACTGTGCAGATATGATTATGGTCTCATTTGAATGAGACACGCGATCTGTTCGGGACCACATCAAGTTTATTTGTTGGAACAGTTGCATAATCCTCTAGTTCTGGTGGGTTAAAGCAACCAAAACCACAACGTCGTGCAGTCCTCCTGCACCAAAGGCTTCTAAGCTTTTTGGTCACTGCTGTAGAGGATAATCGGTGAGTCTTAGCACGCATCATCATAATTGACAATCTATTTGAATATCAAAGTCATGATTGATAACATTGATAAAGTTGATTCTTTGAACTTTTGAAATGCGTCCAGACTGTTCTAAACAAACTGTTCGAACCAGCGCGCTTAGAGCATCGAGTGTTCATAGAGCATCAAGTGTTCATAGAGCATCGAGTGTTCATAGAGCATCAAGTGTTCATAGAGCATCGAGTGTGTCTATGCATCCAACACTGCTGTTGAATGTATGCTTAGTAATGGTGGTTTAATGTTAAAACTGCATCGATCGAAGATGAGTGAGAAGATTTTCACATTTCTTATGTTTCTAAGAAACAATTCTAAATGAGTTCATGTAACAATACACCATTGTTACTTTTGTATCGAAGCAAACATGTCTTTGCTCTTGCAGCGGACTTGTACTCGTACGTGAAGCCTTAGCAATTGTACTTGAGACTTAAGTACCCTTACTCTACTTGTTCTTAAGGCCCTAGTACTTGTACTTGAGACCTACATGTAAGTACCTGTACTCCACTTGGTTTTGAGGCCCTTGAACTTGTACTTGAGACTTAAGTACCTGTACATTACTTGTACTTGAGACCCAAGAACTTGTACTTGAGACCTCAGCGCTTGTATTTGTACTTGCCATCTAACTACCTGAAACATATCTGCATACTACATATATTTTATCTGCAGTATCTGCAGAGAGCATCGAGTGTGCCTATGCATCTAACACTTCTGTTGAATGTGTGCTTAGTAATGGTGACATAAACGTAATATGCAATTAATACTGTAACGTACGGTAACATATAGCATATAATATGTAATTAATTATGTAAGATATTAATTTACATAATACAATATGCAATATGTTCTAGATATGTATCAGATATAATTATTAGGTGATATGCCTGATTGGTCATAGCATGGAGTGTGGACATCACCGCATGCATCATCCTCTGCATTGATATTTGTGTTCAGACACTTGTAAGAGGATATCCTTTACGCCATCAAAGGATGGCTACTAGAGCCATGCAAGCGTGAAGCAGTATTTATTTCATATGTAGGACATATACGCCATAAAGCAAAGTCCTAACACCTGTGCATGCGTCTCGTAATGATTTTTCCATCAAGTGATCGTAATCGTAAACTTGCAATCTGTCAGTGACGAGCGAGCGTGTTACGGACTTTAAAATAGCAGAGTTGCGGACATATCGATGCGACGCAATATCGCTGGATTTCAGCCGAAATCATATATATATATATATATTTGCTTTGCTATATATATATATATAGGCTCCATTCAGCAGCACGACAATATGGAATGGACTACGAACGTCCGATCCAGCAACTGGAAAGTTTATAGATGCATATATTTAGTAGAGGGAACTTAAATCGCAATGACTGATAAACAGGTCCATTAGACTAATGACAGGCTGTATTTTCGAATTAGCAATGAAAAGCCGATGCTAATAGCGAGTGATACCAGCAGCGCTTTCAACAAGGCGTCTATGGCTACTAGCCCACTTTATCATATGACTCTTGAAGATTCATACAAATAGCGTATACACACGATACGACTAATACATCAATACATACTGAGGTCGAATAATGTAATAAATTAGCGATATAACTTGAGTACTGCATTCATAAGTACCTTGGACTATACGCACACATGTATGCATAATCATCCAAAATGAATGCGAACTTATGCACACATACCTACAAACATACGTATATACGTACATGCGTGGATGCATGCAAGCACTAGTTGAACAGTTTTGCATATTAACTGGATCGTTGCCAGCGCTCAGTAGAGCAGATAACTATCACCCACAAATGGAACAGACGCGAAGGACTGCCCGAAGAAGAGGAAGATATGGAAACGCGAAAGAATAAAAGCGGAGTGCGGAGGATAATAAATAAACCACGGTGGCGATAGGCTGTGAAACTAAACATCTGGTTCGAACGACAAAAAACGAATCGATGCTGCTGGAAAGCTTCTCCCTGCAGCAGGGCCTAGATGTTGAGCACGGGTGGTCTACGCACATGGACATTGCTCATGTAGCTCAATCAAAAATTTACGTTGCCGTTAGGAAGAACATCTGTGCTGCTAAAACCTTCACTGTTGGGAATGTCTCAATCAAAACAACGGAGGATTTCTGGAAAGGAAAACGATCTCGAATGTACCCTGGGGCAAAGAAATGAGAGGAGAACGTAACACGATCGATGGCATTGCAAGCGAAGAAATAATAAATCGACGCAGATCAACAACAAACTAGACGAATTCGGGGAAACGAGGAGTGTCGTCTCTAAACGTGTAGCTTTTGATTGTGGAGACAGAGAAGGTATTGGCATAGATCTTATATGAATCAATGCAGTCAGCAGTTGTTCCAGAGGAATGCCCTTGTTTACATAAACATGGGCCTATGTAGAAGCGAACAATCGAAACTATAAAACGGAAAAATTGTCTGTTTATTCCAAGAAAGGCTGACGAACGGAACGCTCTCGCGATATGAATATCTTTATAAAACGTTCACGTGTCAATGTGACTATATGTATTTTCAGTATAATATGCAATGACCTTTAAATATTTGGACATCTTCGCACAATTATCTGACATTCCAGATAGCAACAATCGCCAGGTGCATTCGCATCATCTGAAGGCCATGCTAATTTTAAATATGCAAATCAGACGCGTTAGTTGTAGAACTACGTACGGCCTCACTCGGAACTCTCGTCAAATGCAATACTCGCGATCTGATAGACCTACTCGGAAACAATTTCAGGGGCGAGTAAAAATTCAATCACAGGCGAGGCTTGGCTAGTATTATTATGGACGAGTTTCATTTAGTCAAAGAAATTTATTTGTCTGATCAGCATTATGTACAACAGCTTACAGCGAATCCACAACAAAATAGTAAATAAGTCTAATTCTAGTTGAGAAAGGAGAGAAGGAGTCATGGAGTGAGTAAGGAGGATGAGATAAGCCCAGGAGACCCAATTAGGGACCAAAGGTCCTGCAAGTTAGGGTCACCTAGTAGGATAGATTAAATAGAAAAGTGAGAGCCGGTAAGAGAAGATTAAGGTGAGAAGATAATAGATCCAACGGTGTATAAACATAAAACTTAACTAGTCTTAACTAACTAATTGTAGCTAGCAGGTGAAGAGGTAGGTACGACAATAAATGCAACAAAGAATTAGATGATACATGTTATCTTGAGAAAAATACATTTATGGAGCCAAG
Source organism: Bimastos eiseni (assembly GCA_959347315.1). Classification (NCBI taxonomy): domain Eukaryota; kingdom Metazoa; phylum Annelida; class Clitellata; order Crassiclitellata; family Lumbricidae; genus Bimastos; species Bimastos eiseni. The sequence goes on from OY365807.1 coordinate 27,443,002, forward strand.
TAAAAAACAATTTGCCAGAACGCCATGGTTGCTCAGGACACGAGCCAATATTAAGCAAGTACATTAATTTTTGTTATTTTATCACTCGATCAGTCCAAAGATTGATTGGTATATTCATTTGACCCACACCTCATCCCTCCCTCACCCCTCTGAGTTAAGGATACCAGCCCTTCAATTGTCCTTAATTTGGTCGAGAATATGAGAAATCATTTTGGTTCTAAAGGAGTTAATGCTGCATGACAAGTAAATGGCGGCTGGAATAGCATTCCAAATTCTAGCACCTTGGCATTAATAGATGCTGATCTAGCATTAGTTCTGGCATAGGGAACCATTAAGACGTGAGGACTTCTTTTGGCGTGGTATATGGAGCTCATGTTACAACAAAAGTATTGGTGAAATATATTAGGTAATTTTTTCGACTATTTCGAAACATAAAAATGGGTATGTGTCATTTATAGATCTGGATGATTGATAGAAGCCTATTCGTTTTAAATACTTCGCTAGTGTGAGCATTAAATGGCAACCCGGCCATAAATCTTATAGCTTTTTTCTGCATGATGGATAATTTATTGAGGTTGGATGTGTATGCTGAGGACCAGATTATAGTACAGTAGGTGAGGTAAGGATATATGAGCGAGAAGTAAAGAGTAGAACGGGTAAAATTTTGGTTAATCTAAACAAAATACCTAGGTTTTTGGATATTTTATTGGAGATTACACTAATATACTCCTTCCAAAATAAGTGCTGATCAACTATGACTCCTAGAAACAAGCAAGAAGTGACCTGGGTAATTGGAGAAATCATTTATTTGATTGGGTGCAAATTTTCAGGTAAAGCATTCTTATGAGAACGAAGGATCATGAAGTTTGTTTTTGCGATATTTAGGGATAGTTTATTAGCACAAAGCCATTCAGATATCAAGTCCAATTCTACATTAAATGTATTTCTAAGAGTGTGGAGAGATCTGTGAGAGGCAAACAGATTAGTGTCGTCTGCAAAGAGAATAAAGGAAATATTAGAGTTTAACGAGTGTTGTATGTGTGATCGTGTGTAGGATCATTAAGTGATGATGCATTTGAGTGATCATACCGCGAAGAA